>JAUDZF010000275.1:0-28195 GCA_030407055.1 Armillaria mellea
GAATATGTACAATTTTCCAATAAATTGAAGCTGAGGTTCTTCATGGTGTCATCAGATATTTCTGGTATTAGGGATGTACTCTGCTTCACTGGGAATCATGTAGTGCAGGACGCCGAGTAATCGGCCATGTCAATTGTAGATCTTTGCTTATTACTTGAGGATCCATCAACAAGTAAGTCACTGTAAAAAAAAATTAATAAATGTATGATTAACAGCATGGAAACATACACAATGACACAATAAACATGGAAATACTTGCTGGCACTCGAGCATATGTCGCCAATACAAGATTCTAAGGCCGTGAAAAATATCCCAGGCTTCATCCTCCAAGTACATGTCAAATGAGGATTCCATCCTCCCTGTGATAAATGTCATGATCTCCATCTATGAATGCTATTCAGGACACTGGACAAAGGAAGCTCAGACTCAAAAATCCTCACCTTGGTAGCTGAAGTGAGAAGAGAAAGGTAGAAAGTGTTGACAGTAAGAGAGCAAAGACCAGGTAATGGCAGGGCAAAGAACAGGTAATGGTAGAGCAAAGCTTAGAGGTGATGACTTGCAAAGACAAACATGGTCATGTGTTCCTGCTCTCATGACCTGTATCATGTTGAAGCCTCAGAAAATTTGGCTCCTCAAGGTGGAACCCGACTCCCGAGTTGTGATGAGGGCTTCTCGGTACCTTCTCATCGCATTTACCATATGTGTTGATTCTTCAACATTGAGATCCTGCTCAGCCATTGCCAAAGGTGTGTTGGTATTTGAATACATGTAGAGTACTTTGGCTTCACCTCAGTCCATCTGCATATTGTCGAGACTGAGTTCTGTTTCTTTTAGACTTTGGATCCATAACAGGTTATGGGTTTATTACTCAAGCTCTAGGCTGAGAGTTATTATCCAAATCTTACAGAACCACTGACTTGATACATTGAACTTCACGCCACTGAGCCACTGCAGTTCCAATGCCTGCTGAAAATGAATCATCCCCTCCTGCTCCAGTAGTGCCACTACCAACCAATGTAACAAAGCCTTCCGTTTCCATCATTGCCATCCAGAGTTCTTCTTTGACCACTGCCAATTTAGACAAAGAGGCAAACAACTGGTCTGAATGGAGCGGCGATGTCCTGAATTGCCTTGCGATGTCTGGTGACATCAATGGGCACCTCATCGACACTGACCCATGCCCCAACAAGGATCTAGAACCACGCACTCACCAGAACTGGCAAGCCATTGTAAAAATGGTACAATCCAATGCTGCCAAAGATATGCCTATTGATCTCTCCTCCGTTCCACCAAAATGCCAATCTTGTGTTTCTGGCAAACAGATTAAGACACCAGTGCCGAAGAAATGGATGGAGAGTCATAGAGCTATGAGGAAGCTTGGAATTGTATGGGTAGATTTGTCTGGTCCACACGCTGTAACATTGCAGTCTGGAAATGACTAAACCAAAGTCCCTACCACTCGGTAATCAGATTGTACTTCAGTCACCTAGACAACACAATCAATTGAATCAGACATTTAATACCTAGCTTATTGCACTTACAACCCATCCAAACTTCTTCTTATATGCCATAACATACTGCCTTCCAGCCCATTGCCATATGCGAGGTCTGCAGGCTCCTTCACTCCAGCACTGCAATAGAAAGTAAACAAAGATACCTCTTATGGAACATTGGATTACCCTCCTTCTCTACTTTCATCCAGTCCCATGGCACTCTGTCCATTGATTACAAAGGACTTGTCCTGCCAGCATATTTCTGCCCAACTGCCTCCTTCTCATCTTTGCAAATGGAGGTAAGGACCTTGCACAGGTGTTTTCCCTCAGTTGATAGTGCATACACAATTTGGTTCCTCTCATCCACTATGGCTGTGCTGAGAAACTGGCTTGTGATGAATGTGAGGGTGTGCTCTGTGGGGAGTTGGATCAGTGTTTTGAGTAAGGTTGATATGCTGAAAGAGAGCTATCTGCTTGGACAGGGATAGTAGGTATGTTTGCTTGTGTATTTTCTGGTTTTTATCTGCTTTGATGGGTCCTCACAAGTCTAAAGATGAGGGGAAAATATATATATATATATACAAATTCATTTGTGATGACCAACTACAGTAAGTTTTCAATCCTGGGCCAGAAGTCAAAAAAGGTAAGATGAAGGGACAGATACACTCACCCTGCATAAATCAATTATGATAGCATGTTCATCTGAAAACTCATACCACGCAATGTGAGAGTGGACCAACTTTGGGTGAATTGTATCTAGAGTCCCATTAACCATCTGCAATGAACATGTAAACACCGGGAAGTCTGGATACCACTGGAAGGGGTCATACTTCGAAGAAGGAAGGGCCTCCTGGTGCTGTATTTTGAAAATAACCTGACCATGCTCTGTTCTTATCTCTTGGATAGAACCAACACGAAGTTCTGACGACGCCAAATGTGGATAGTAGCAAACCAAGCTGCCTCCCAAGTGTGTCGATGCCTGAGAGTAAGTGACATTGTGATAGGTGTAATAAGCATGTGATGTTTGCATCAGCATTGGTGGATCAGCTTCAAATTTCACCTCTCTCTGGTCCTTCGGCAGCAGTGCTTTATCAAGCAGGCGCTTAAATTCTTGCACATGCTGCAGACAGTCTGGTCTGTTCAGATAACAATGAAGATTTGCTGCTTTCATGAATGATTGAAGTATGGTCTTTTCAAGCTCTCCTGATGGAGGTGTTAACTCCTGTATAGGACTAGCAAAGAAACAAGATAACTTACCACTGACATGGTCATTAGTATTGATTTTCTGCAGCGACCTGATGAGATGCTCAAACGGAAAGCACCACCAGCCAATGACGGGCCCAAAGGAGATAACAAAGTTGTAAAGATGGAAGGCTGCATGAACATTTGGTCTTTTCTTAAGTGTCTGCATGTGGGGATGCACTGAGTACAGCCTATCAACCCACTTCTTTAGCAGGTTCTTGTACATAGTGGCCCAATCAATGTTCATGGTATATTGGCAGATGATAGTGATGGCCTGAAATAGCACCATCGAGTGGTCTAATATTGGGAAATGCCAAGAGTTGTCTGGTGGGGGTTGGCCATTATTATTGCCCCATAAGGTTACCAGTGCAATGGGAAGGTAGATAGTGCTAAGAACACACCATTCATCAGCTTTGATAGTACCTGCTGAGGCTTATCCATAATTAGAGGGTACAGAGTTAATCCATGACAACGTTGAGGTATTCTTGATGATTGATTGTATATAGGTGATATCATTCAGGTCAATACACCGCTTGGCTTGTATCTCATCAGACTTATGCCATTGAATAAGACGCTGCAACCAGAAAGATACAGATCAGACGCAGGGGGCAGCATATAGCAGACATTTACATACCCAATTAATCAACAAATTTGAGAGGTCACCTCTAGTCTTCACCTTGGTCTCAGTCCACATTCCTCCAATTTTAAATCGTTGCATCTGTGGCAAATTGAGCATGTGACAAACAAACTGTAGGGATGCAACATGCTTGTTCACTAACCTCTTTCTCAGTGTCTCAACTGAAACATCGACTATCATGCCATCCTCTAGTGGCACCCCATCTCCTATCAGCTGTACCAACAATTTGTGAATCGCAGCTATGTCTTTAGAATGGCTTTTGTCTGGCATCGGACAGCCCAGTTCAGCTGCCTTCTTTACAGAATAAGTTATCCAAGGGTAGGTGAAAGCTGGAAAGAACCATTGAGTCTTGGCAGCCTTGGTGAGATCAATTTCCAGGACATTCAGACAGTGATAATGGATGAGTCCTTCTAATACACAATGCATGCTATTGATCACAAGCATCTGTGAAGGATCCCAATATGGCAGTCTCCAGAGCTCAGACCAGTGCATGCCAAAATCCTTTAGAATTTTTTCTCTTTCATTGATGGTTGTAGCGTCTTGTGAAGCTTCTGCGTATCTCTGCAATTCTCCGATATCTCTGCGATCCCAGTTCTCAAAACAGGTATCATACATGGTATCCATGTGATATGCATCACATACAGTGCAATACCAGTGCGACAAATGAGCGGCCATGGCAGACAACTTCCGAGCAGTGGGCAGATCATTAACAGAGAGAACAATGGCAATTTTGGTATCATGACCTTCAGGAGCAGAAGCTGTCCAAGAGATACAAATTCCATGTTCCCAGCCTATAAGGCAGATGTCAATGAGTGGTTGTATGAAGTTGGGGATTTCATCAACATTAGGCTCCTTGGGACCAGGGATTACACCAGTGAGGAAGATATATTCAGGTTGGTAACGAAGGTGTTCCAGCAGATTGAGATTCGCCATTGAGATCATGCTAATTGAGTCATGGTTGCCTCATTTTTGTACACCATTTGGATTTAAAAAGTCCATTTGCAGAGCGAGAGCTATGCGAACCTTGCCTTTTCAATCAATGAAAAGGGTTTGGCCATCAGGACCTTTAAATTGATGCATGAAATCAGCTTTGAATACATTTTTCATATCCCTTTGAGGGTTCCCTGGGTTCTTTAATGATTCCATGGCATCATCACAAGCCTTATCACACAGTATTTCAATATTTGGATCTGCAAGCATCTGTGCTATGAAGTCCTGCAACAATGCCATGAGAAATGGCTTTTGGGGCTTGGGAACGCTGTCCTTCCCACACTTCAGCAAACTAGCACTGCAAACAACAAGGCCTGATGGCCCTGGATTTTTTTTCTCACAATGGCTAGGGTATGAGGGGCTCAAGGCAAGAGGTGTGATGTATATAGGCTCATAGCAAGCATTGCAATTGGGACATACAGCATACATTGTGGTATGACCATCTAGCTTTATTGCTCACTGGGCAGTATGCAGACTGGATGGTAATTGATCCATAATGATCTCTTGGTTAGGGTCCAGGCTGTATTTGCCATCAGGATTCTCCATCAAGTTCACTGCCATTGTGAGCTGCACAATTAAGGCTAACATCACAATAATCATGTTGCACATGATGCGACTCAGTCCTGCAATACAATTGCAGGTGACACCCAGCAATGTGATGAGCTGCACCACTGCATTGAAAGTATCCAAATGTTGGCTAAAGAGATGATCTAATATAATGATGAGAACATAGCACACTTCGACTCAATGCATGACTCACCAGTGGAGTAAAGCAGAGGTTCCAAAGATTCCTCAACTTGAGGTAGGATGGCATCGGCCATAGTCCATCTTCTCTCAATTTCACAAAAGACTTTGATGATTGTGACCTTCCGCTCTTTGAAGGTGTCCTCATGCCTATACTTTACATGAGAGAGCGACTCCCTGAGGTTTTTCAGTTCAGATGCAATTTCTGTCAAGTGCTTCCTGCTGGTAGCCACCTCGTCTGATGACAAGTTAGTCAGCAGTAGTGCAGACATCCTCTGGAGAAGGAGTTCGGCATTGGTATCAATGTGATTGATTGACTGTTCAACCTTTGCAGACTGCATGAGAGTACATCTATGTAAAGCTGATGCCGCTGAGTGCATTAGTCCTTGAGTTTTCCTTGTGTTCGATGGATGCATAGAAGGGTTATTTGGAGGTGGACTGTAAAGGATCTGCCATGTGATGGGTCTTCAACCCAGAAATGAGTACAAGTTGGGTATATATTTCCAGGAGAAAGCTAGGTCAAAGACATGAAAGCATGGTAGAAACTAAAGGATAAGTAAGGAAAAGTCCGAAATTGGAGTATACATAGCTCACCACAAATCATATGTAAATAGAGCTAAAGAACTGATGAAACATTAACCCCATATAAATTTGCATCCCTTACACCCTCCCCCTTGAGATTGGGCATAGGGAATCAATCTTGACAAACATGAAATGAGATAGTGTTCAAATCTTTGAAATATTGGAGTAAGAGCCAAACCGAGACCAAAATAGACATCAAAAAGAACATGGTGCAATATTATAGGACATGATGCCAAAGGTACCTGTTGAATAATGAGAATCCTCATGATTCTTCAAGCCCCAAACACTGGTGTCTGGATTTTCTGTGGTCTCCCCAGTAATATGTTTAGAGGGGCCAGCAGAATTGAAGGTACTCATTGAAGGATCAGTCTCTGATCGGTCACAGAGCCCTGGGTCCCACTGGAATGATTCAGACCGGATTTCTGTTGTTCCACGCCAACTGTCGATGGTCAAGGTAAAGCAAGGTGAACTTTGAGGTGATTGCTGCAAGTAGAGGGCTGGAGAATTATATTTCATTGCTGCATGAATCAAAAATGATTCAGCTTTCACTGAAAAGTGAGGGGATAGCTTCAAAGGACTTAATGTTGCACCAGCAGCCTTAAGGTCACTCGCAAACTTGCTTGCACCATGAGAATGATTCTCAGGTTGAGCATTATTATCAAACTGAATAGAATACAAAGAAATCCTTCCATTCAAACTACTACTGTGATTATCACTAGGGATATCAGCAGTAAAGGATGTACTACAAGGCAGTAGGGATACCAGTATGTAGTGAGAAGTAAGTACTGCATTCTGAGGAGTGCAAACAAGATCCAGCAGTGTTGAAGGGACCTCCTGATGATCAAGCTTTGGTTTCTTGACATCCAAAGGCAAACAGGATGGCAGCAGTGACACAGGAGCCATATCCTGGGATTGAATATCTGGCAAAGCAGAAGATATGCAAGCCAGTGAAGACAAAGGAGATGGCGGTGGCAGGAAACAGGTCCTTTCGCAAGGTAAAGGAGCAGGTGCCTGTGGACCTGGGTGGTTTGAGGTAGCTGCAAGATGAGCTGTAGGCAGCGGCGGTGAGGTACGAGCCTCAGGTGAATTGAATAGGGCAGGTGACAGCCCTGGTGCTGTATGCGATGGCAAAATTCTCACTATGCTGATGTGCTCGGTAATAGCGAGTGGCGAACGGACTAGTGGCTGGCAATGAACACCAACAAACTAAACCTATCACTAACTCTACACTAATCACCAATATATTGAATTCAGGCATTTCGAGTACGATAGAAGCACTCTGCAGACTCCAATAATCAAGGAAAGTTGTTTAAAGACATTTTATTCATTACTAGTGAGTGATATGAAAGTACTACTTGCACTAGCGGGGTGGGTAAGACACAATTGAGTAAAGGTGACTTCTTTGAGCTTCTGTGCTCGCTGGAACTGGGATTGCTCCAAAACTAGTGGCTCTCTTGGCCCTGTACTGCTCCTCACAAGTGATAGACACTTGACTAGTCATGTTCTTAGCAAACTAGTGGTGCTCTGGGCCTAAGAATAAACTATACTGCTTCCTACAAGTGATAAACACTTGACTAGTCACACTCTAGGCAAACTAGTGACACTCTTGGCCTAGGAATAATACTTTATACTCCAAGAACTCTCTTGAACTAACTTCGAAACACTCTCAGCCTTCAACAGGACACAATAGTAGACTCAAAGGGATTTTTATTCACTCAATACTGGGGTAACTCCACGACTAGCCATCATTTCATCGAGGTTAAGCATGAAATCCTTTAATTGGGGGCACTAGGTACTGACTAGTATGTCACAATCTCAGGGTAGGCTTTCCTGCCATGCGAGGCGCCTACTCTACTACTTATATACAAATGGAAAAAGGTACGATAACTGAAAATAGCTATACTAGAGGGGTACTATTGATAAGGATTTCTTGGCTAGTCATGAGTATTGGTGCATAATCATGCAATAGTTGGTCTAGAATGCTTTGTTGCTGACTAGCAGGCCTAGGAACTCCGTTGGAGGTCCATCTCCCATGCCCTCAACCCAGCAATGCTCCACTAGTGTCAAGGATAATTAATGCACTGGTCGGTCATGCCTGTAGCAGTCACCGATCATGATCAGGAGCACAGCCCAGCTATACTAGTGCTGATCATCTGAGATCTGTCATCCACTAGTTGGCTCTCTGCGCAATCCCAACCATCGCTAATCAATTCTAAGTCCCATTTAAGATCATCGCACGACTAGTGCTTCTGACTTAGGTGTCCTCGCCTTAGCTGGTACTCGTATGATGGAGCTTCTTGGTGTTTGTGTCCTCTGCCTCTGGTTTGGTATGCTAGTGGCAAGACTCACAAACTAGTGACCGTACATTGCATAGGTCCACTAGTTTTGAGTCACTAGTATTGGCTGGCGGGTAGAGTTGACCCATTAGCGGTGTTGCATCTAAGTCCTAGCATTACTAGTAGCCGTTTGCACTGACTATCAGCTCGAAGCCTCCACTATAGTCCTCATAATCCCACTAGTATCAGGTAGATATGCAATAGTATTGATATAAAATCACAAAATCTAGGTGTGAACGCATAGACTGCATATCAACATGGCAAGGAGAGGTGTGCACCCGTGAGCTAGCAAGGCTTGGGGTGGCTGCAGGCTGAGATATGAAAGGAGAGAAGAAGCCACAAACACCTAGATTGCTTCGAGAGCGTACAGGTGAAGAAGAACGTTTAGGGAACTCATCAGGAGCCTCCCCCTCATGACGTCAGCAATGTCAAGCCAATTCCTTGATAATCTCCTCATCTGATGCATCACGATAGCTCAGATAAGGATGGTGGGACCGTAGCATAGGTACACAGTGAGACTGGACCTCAGACGGTGCAGTCGATGGGCCAGTTGAGTGGGTAGCAGTGGAGGCAGTGCGACACCCCACTGACAATGTCGTGTGCCAAGAAATAGATCCAGCATCCATAGGAGCTGGGAATGGTGGCCGGTGGAGGTGCCTGTAGAGTAGTGCTTGCATTCAGAAGTCGAACGAGCACCGTTGTGTTGAAAAATAGTGTAGGACACTCGGATGGGAGCATCAAAGCAGCCATGATGGCTGGGGCCGGTTGAGGTTCCAGTAAAGTAGTGTAGTGCATCGAAAAAGTGTCAGGTGAGTAGACACAGCATAATCAACACTATAGAGTGCTGGGAGCATGATAAAAAGCTTAGAAAAGTTAGCTGGCAAAGATACAAATTCGAGATACTCAAAAATGTGTAAAGGATCTGCCATGTGATGGGTCTTCAACCCAGAAATGAGTACAAGTCAGGCATATATTTCCAGGAGAAAGCTAGGTCAAAGACACAAAAGCATGATAGAAACTAAAGGATAAGTAAGGAAAAGTCCAAAATCAGAGTATACGTAGCTTGCCACAAATCATATGTAAATAGAGCTAAAGAACTGATGAAACATTAACCCCATATAAATTTGCATCCCTTACATGGACGATGCGATGGAGGGGTTGTGTGGGAACCACATATTTCATTGGAAGCACTTAGAAGAGTGCTTTGAACATCAGTGAAAGTGATACCACTGGCATCCTGCAATTCAACTTGGTCCTCAGGCTTCTCCAGCTGACTAGATGGTGACCAAAGTTTACTTGGCTGCTGCACCAAGATGGGCCCTCCCCCAGTTAAGATGCATGCTGTGAGTTTGTCTGCATGAGTGATAGGCTCTAGACCATTGTCTGTAAGCACCAGAGGTGCCATTCTTGCAGTCAATTCATTGATAGGTTCTGGGGTATTGCCTCGAAGCATCAGAGGTGCCATCGTTGCAGTCAGTCTATCAATATCACTCTGAAAAGCTGTCAGAGGAATGTTGTAGAAAGGGAACAGAATATCTCACTTCAAGGCTGGGACTAGTAGTGTTTCTGAGATTAGATCCATGGTCAGACACTGAAGGTGAGCTCGTCTGTGGCTGAAGTTGTTTCTATGTAAAGCTTTAACAGAGTGAAAATGCGAAAGAAACAACCGGAATCATACCTTCGCTTTGAGGTCCAAAAGATGCACTATCTTCTCTCTTCCTGGAAGACATTCATGCCCTCCAGGACAACAAAAGCATATGTAGAGCTTTGGAGACATGTCTCTTACAAGCCACAGTGCAGGCTGGTAAATTGAAGAGCTTATTCACCATATACGATGTGGAGAGATGCTCTGAGGATGGTGAAGACAGCAGAGTATTTGAAGGAGAAAAATACAATAAATGCAGCCATAAACAATAAGGCAGTTTTGCCATCGTACTATGTTGACAAAACATAACAAAAAGACGTCATCAGTGTACAACACCGATGAACAATAGTGGATATCACCAGTGTATGATGCCGGTGAAATGAGCAGTGGAGCTGAGCTGCGAGAGGCTGTGCAGCTTTTGTTGAAAGGAGCTGAGCTCTTTTACTGAGATCATGTGGAGTTCCAGTGGAAGACCAATTTGATATTCAAAGTACAGTACTTTAGAAGGCAGCCAAGGTGCTTGCCAAATACAGCCAAACAAGTAAATGACTAGTTGTCATTTATTTGGCTAAACATAGATGCCTATGGTGTACATGTGTGCCATAGTAGTACTGTACTTTGAATATCAAATTGGTCTTCCACTGGAACTCCATGTGATCTCAGCAGAAGAGCTCAGCTCCTTTCAACAAAAGCTGCACAGCCTCTCACAGCTCAGCTCCACTGCTCATTTCACCAGTGTCATACGCTGGCAATATCCATTATATCTCTGAGCTTAGCTATTTCAGTTGCTTCCACTCACAAAATTTCAGGGCAGATTGACTGAATTGTTGTGCACATTATCAAGATAATTTTACAATAACTAAATACAAGTATAGATAAATTATGCAACAAATGTACCAATATCCTGCAGATATTCCCCAGCAACCTTGTCGTTTGCCTCAGCAACCTTTTGAGACCACTATAAGAACCTGATAGAGTGCCTCCATTGATTGGTTGTTTGAAGTGTTGGAGTGAGAGAGTTGATCTCGGCAAGATGACTCTGATACCATGACTTGCAGTCAGATGACCAAAATCCAATGTTTAGCCCAGATAATTCCCAAGCAGCCAGCTTGGGGAACCATGATAAAATGAATGCTGGGATTCATTGCCAGATCGACCTGACAGACTGTGTGAGCTACCATCAAATTAATTTTACAAGCACTTACCTGTGTCTACTTTATACACACCATACAGTAGGTTGATCTTGTCATCAGTCAAAGTGTCATCCCAAAAAGTAGGTGCCATCTCTCCATCTGCTATGAAGGAAAGGCCTGTTTTAAAAACATCATGTGAAGGGCCAGGGTAAACCTCATCGTCTGATATGAAGTCTTTGGTGATATGGCCAAGGATGCCACCTGCCAACAAAGTTGCACAACCATGCTGTGAGGTAAGAAATTTTCTGCAAAGAGCTTGATAGGTTGCAAACTCAAGTCTATCAGGCTTATAGTTGGTGGGGCGATACCTGAGGAGACTGTAGCATGGCTGCAGAGATGAGCTCTGTTGCTGAGGTTGAGAATCTTGAACTGCTGCATGGAAAGGAATCCCTCTTTGTATTAGCTTTTCCACAATATCAATCAGCCTGGGTCCCCACCCTTGTCGCAAGATCTTGACAACAGAAGCAGCACTGGCTAGAAGGATTGTAAAGGCAGCTGGTTTATCTGTTTCTCAGTTGGAGAGGATGTACCATAGTCAACTGTTCAAGAGTTTCTGCCAGATTTTGACAGTAGCAGGATGATGGACATCAGCATTGTGCTGTCTGAGATCATATAGCTCATGGGGAATATCATGTATATTCTTCACTTCCAGGAAGTAGCCAAAAAAGCTTGCCATAGCATCTCATACGGCATGAGAAACTGTGGCATCCTTCAAGACACCAGCAAATTTATGGACATGATGCATTGGCAGATGGACAAGGAACTGTGGAGATGGAGTTGGTAAAGCCAAAACAGTAATATGTTATGTCATCCAGAGCATCCTCATGGCTCTCAACTAGGACAGCATTGTCATTGTCTTCAGGCACAATTTCATGGATACGTTCCAGGTCTGCAGTAGAAGAATAAGGACCTTCATTACCAGAGACTTCATCATCATTGTCCAAAGGCACATAGAAATCTTCGCCATCGCTGTCATTGTCATCAAAATTGACCATGTAAGTGGGCTGATCCTGGGGATCTAGCTCCTCACAGAGATCTCATTCATTACAGAAAGAGTCATATCGGCACTGCTTTTTACCAAACCGTCCCCAATACGAATCATAATTCTTTCATCCTGCAGCCTGACGAATTAAGAAACTGTCTTCATCATCCCAATAAAACACTCTGGCACCCTTTCTTCCAGGTACAGCCTGAGTTTTAGCATGCTTTATTCATTGCTGGTGCTCCAGCCTGGTTTTCTCAGTCTCCTTCTCAGCACACTTCGCATTCTCTGCATCCTGACAAGCAAAAAAAGACTTCCAGTCCTCACCAGCTCTTTGGCTGCTGAACCTCTCCACTGGAGGAAAATTCTGACATGTTGTCTCTACTGATGGAGACAAGTTATCTGTAACGGTTGCAGGAGATGGGGCTGATTGTGGCAGTGCACTGCACTTGTTGAAAGCAGCATAATCAGGCACCAGGAGGTAAGATGGTACATCCAATGGCCTCTCGGCTCCCCAGTTGATGTATAATGGCATATGAGGGAAGATATGGATAAGATCTGGCAGGAAGGATAAAAATTCGCAAGTCTTGTAGTTGATAATTCTGCCTAATCTAGTTGTTTCAGGATCAAAAACAACATCCTCAACATATGCCAGCCATTGCACATGTACATGGGCTCTCTCCATAACTAGGGGTCTCCAATCAAAATTAGGGATCTCCCTCTGCTGCCAATCCATGAGATATATTCTAAAAGATACAGCTGCCATCAATGGAACAAATGCATCCCTTGAATATATCACTGCAAGAGCAGCCTTCCAATAGGTGCTATGAGTGCGCTGATACCCAAAGCACTTTGGGTATGACCAAGGCCTCCATAGTTTCAGCAAGGGGGCAGTGCTATAATGTAGACAGGCAGACAATATTGCTCGCAAATTTGTTTCAAGTGTAATCCAATCTTCTAGTAATGATGCTTCAAGTCTCCAAACTGGAGGATCACGATCATCTAGTGATATGAGTGGAAAACTGCTGTATGAACCAGCAAGGCAGTCAAACAGATTCCCATAGAAAGGCTTTGAGGTCTGGATGAGCATCATATGCAACAGGTCATTCGGCACCCAGCGGAAATGATTCATGGTCTCATATTTAGCAGTATTTGGATTGAGTATATTCGAAGTGCGAGAAGGCCACTCAGGAAGAGGAAGGGAATGTGAGTACAGAGAAGCAGTAGAGTATATCTCACCATCAACACGAGCCACCTGGATAATTGACCTTCCAGAGGATGACATCTGCATGTGAGATAAATAAACAATACACATAGTGCCACTAAGGAACTCACCATATGTTCAACAGTATGTTTGGCCTACTATGTGTACAAGGCAGGACCAGCATATGACATTGACTGAGTATATGGTAATGGATATGATAGAGTAAATAAGAGATTTCTATCAGCATACAACACCAATAGGGCAGAGGACATGTGGGCAGGAATGAGAATGATGCGCTTCTGTCAGAGTATGACACTGACAGTAAGCTTCATATCAAATTTAGTGAAAGCCATCACCCGGTTCAGGTTTTAGAGGCTTGGTAAGCTGGGTCACATGATATCAGAATTCGGTTTTGGACCGAGTCCATATGGCCCCTAGCTCTTGCAGCCATGATAGGCAGTTGTATGCCAATCATAGTTGTTCTCACTCGGTGTTGTATGCTGAGCGAGATTCAAATCTTCACTGTGCAATACATTTCATGTGCTAGCATTACTCTTACAGTACCATAGGTATCGCATGCCAATATACTTCTGTAAAAACAAGTGAATTGATGTCACACTACACCTACTCCACTTCATCTATCATTACTTTGTTGGGTATCCTCATGCTTGAGCAACTCAAAGACTTCTTCTGATACTGCCAATTCCTCCCTTTCATCTTCATCCAGTGATTCCAGCCAAGCAGGATCATACAATGCCTCTGGCAGTCTGGTGGGTGCATTTACTTCCTCATCAAGCCTTGGCTGAGTCTCCCTGTCTTGTGGAGCAGCTTTATTCCCCCTTTTTGCCATATCTCTACCCTGGACATCAATCTCGTCCATGTATTCAATGATCTTTTCATGCCTCCAGAGGCAGATCTTCACCAAAAACACCCTTTCAACTCGCCCTCATATTACTCTGGTGTGACTTTCTTCTGAAGACATGCCATCTTTGCCTAAATATTCCATCAATCATTGCATGAACTTCCACACTGGTAAGTTGTCTGCTTTCTGTTTTGTCTTCAAGAATATACCTTTCTTAACTATTTCAGTCCTAGTTTTGTATTTCTGTGATTTCATTCAGTCAGAATGGAACGACTTAATGAAAATAAGGCTTCCCTGATCTTTGACATGCACCCTTGAGCCTTCGCCTGAGTGTGATGCCCTGTTTCCGCTACATGGTCTACAACCTTGGACTCTGTTTTGAACTTGAGTGTGTCCTTTTTGAGGCAAGGGATCACTTCTGTCCACTTTTGACGAGCTGCCTGACAGATGGTTTTTGAGGGTTTCTTCAATGTTGATTAGCCTAGACTTCCATGGCAACAGCAAAACCAAACTCTCGATGAGTATGGAAATAAACGTGGAAACACGGTTATCAAGGCAAAAGGTTGCAAGTTAGGGTTCGATGCACCTCTGTGCAATTATCAATTCCTCTAGACACAAGAATACACTGTGACTTTTTAGTCAAGCAAGTAGTACCACTTGGTATTCGAGTACTAGTAAGCCTGGCTGTAAGCCAGTAAGGATCTCGATAACAAGAAGGATCAGAAGCAGGTATGATATGAATACCACGAATCCATGAAGGAGAGACCAGAAAACATGTAAATACGTTAATACTGGAATGGGGACAGAAATGAGTTGACTAAACAGTTGTTAATTAGTCGAGGATGAATGGAAATATCGAGAAAATGTGTTGTTGTGGCTGGCAACGGTGAAAGATGGTGTGAAAGGCAGTGCCAAAGGCTATAGAGTCAAAGGAAAATGTGAATAAATGTAAACTTGTGTTGCTATACTGGTATGGAAATGCTGAGATGATGTCGAACTGGCGCTGATGCTAAATGATCCTATCTGATGTTAAGCTAACCTATAAGTCCACACTGGGACTTTCCTATACTGATCCTATATGAAACTTGCTAAACTGGTCCTATACTGGCGAAACTGATCCTAAGTCTACTCGGAGACTACCCAAGTGGGTGATGATGACTGATGGCAAAAGATAAAACATGTAAAAACTCCAATGATGTGAAAGTGAAACTGGCTGGCTGGTAAAAGAAAATGTTGTATGAGGTATAGCATGGTGATCACGTATTGGCACAATAGAGTCATGTACCAATAGTGTTAAGAGTGAAGAGACTAGCATAGGATGCCACTTCACAGTTAAAACCGTGGAATAACTCTGGTGAGTTTGAGGTTTGACATGCAATCAAGAGTAGGCTGAGCAAAACAGTGTATTGCTGGAGAACAGTGAATAAAAATTGTTTTACTGGTGATAGACTGGCACGTAACAATTGATGTAGATCGTGGTCAACTGAAGGTGATAGAATCGATGTATAACCGTAAACTGGTGGTAAACTGTCTTTTTTCTACCTTTTCTAGCTAGTTTTATACTACAAGTATGGATTTATAAATAGTATCATTATACAAGACTTAGTAAGGCTGTAATGCCATAGCTTAGTCAATCCTCAAATAAACAGTATGGTTTTACTTCTTCTAAAGTAACAGCGACTCCTCTGTGTTGCCATGTCTGGACAGAAATCATATGGACTGAGTGGCTAATGAACGGATCAGTAGATGCTGTTTAGCTGTGGACTGGTAGGGTATGGCATCGTTACTGAGGTGCGCAGATGGAATTATGACTTTGGGAGGTCTTGGCAAGGTAACAGCCTTAGTAAACACAGTTACTTGTGGCTGTAGTCACTTGATATCTTTGATGGATGAGTGCATACATCATTCACATCATCTTTAATTGAACGATGGGGAAGCATGTCATTAGGGTGCTTCTTTTGATGCGCTAATTCCATTTTGGGTAGCTGTCAGTCAAATGTGCCTTGCCATGATGGAATACGGAAATTATGATGTGTAGCTAGATGGGACAGATATAAAGACATGTGAGGAACCATTGCCATAGGTTGAAATTGGTATTGCTGTGTGTGCAATGACTGGTTTACTGAGAGGCTGTTGGGTGGATGGTAATGTTAATTAGAAGGGAAAATCCACAAATTCTGAGCATACAGAGCCTGGAGGCTCATCAACATATGCTTTATCAATGTCGACAAGATGACCTTCTTTGAGCAGTTCATCCTGAACTACATTTGTCATTTTGGCCAAAATGATGTGATTCCATTTTGATGAACCTTATCCAGTGCTGAAGTCCAGGGTAAACTGCTCCTTGTCAGGCCCATCCCCTGTGCTGTTGTGCAGTTCCACCATGATGGATTCATCGACAGGTTCATAGGCAATGAATTCCTCCAACATTGTCATACCTGTAAGCACCAAAAACTCTTTGCGAATGAATGTCTAGAAGTGTTTCAGTAACATGTAAGGTCAACAAGCATTGTCCTGACCTGGATGGCATTGATTTCGGCTTTACTCATATTTTCACACTGCCCCATCCTTGCCAATGTCTTCTTTGATGGATATTTTCTTTCCAACATCTTCCCTCCTTAACTGTGCATTGCCAGATATTGCTGCTTGCAGAAGCTTGGCACCCATTTTTAGGAGTTCTTTCTATTAGCTGCAATAGGATGAGAAGTAAGAGGATTAGAATAATCTCTATATATTGTGGTACAACTATGAGGTCTTTTATACCTCTACATATATTCTAGTAAGTTCTACAAGAGTCCTAAATTAATAACTGAGTGAGTAAGGTAGAAACTTTGAGTAGGTTCTTGACTTTGCATGTGGGTAAGGTCTGTTTGTTTGGCTTGCTTTGCTAACACTCCCCCTCAAGCTGAAATCATTCCAAGCTTCCAAACGAGAGGCTGGAACTTGAATGAAGGCAGTGCCTTGGTGAGAATGTTGGCTGCCATCTCATTGGTAGGGCAATAGATGATGTTGAGTATTCCAGCTTGTATCTTGTCACGAATAAAATGGTACCGGATGTCGATGTGCTTCGTCCATGCATAATATTGTCCAAGGTCTGTGTGTGCAAGGGAAATCGCTGATTGATTATCGTTGTAGATTGTAAGGGGAAAAGTGATCGGAGCAAAGAGTTCTGAGATCAAGGCATGGAACCAAAGTGCCTCCTTGGCCATGGAGGTCATGGCAATATATTCAGCTTCTGTCATTGATAATGCAACGATTTCTTGTTGCTTTGAGGACCATGATACGGCGCCGCCAGTTTAGGATGAATGCATAGCCCATTATGGCCTTTCTTGTTTCAAGTGACATCCCATCAGCATCACCAAAGATGTCAAGACCTAGGGTCTCATCTGATGCACTGTAAGTTAGGGTCAGGGTCCGAGTACCCTTCAGATACTGGAGTACACATTTTGCTGCGTTCCAGTGTGGATGACCAGGGTTATCGACAAAGCGCAAGAGGACACAGACAGTGAATGCCAAGTCTGGATGCGTGGCTGTGGCAAGCCATACTAATCCACCAATAAGTTCTCGATATGGAACATTGCGCATGTCACTAATGGCTTCGTGATCTGATGGAGCAGGGCATTGGTTGTGTGAGAGCTGGGTGGATGGATCAAGGGGAATGGAGACAGCTTTACAATCTGTCATATGGAATTTTCATAGAAGGGAATCAATGTAAGTGGTTTGGGAGAGTGTCAGAGTCTTCTTCTTTCTGTCTTGTGTGACCTCCATGCCCAGTAGCCAACTGATAGGTCCAAGCATCGTGATCTTAAAGATGTGACTGATTTCTTCCTGTATCTCATCAATTAATGCAGGTGAGTTGCCAGTGATAGTGCTGTCATCAATGTGAATAGGCGATGAATATGAAAATATCTCCTTGAATGAGATGATAGACTGCATGATCTGATTTGAGAGGGTGGATGCCAAGTGTGGCAAGAGCTGATGTTAGCTTCTGGTACCACTTACGGCTTGACTGTTTGAGTCCATATATTGTATGTCGTAGGCGGATCATGTCGTTTGAATTTCCATTGGTGTAATGGGGTGGCTGTTCCATAAATATTTCTTCATCAGCTGAGAACTCGCCATTGAGGAATGCAGCTGAGTAATCAAACACTTTGATGTCCCAATCGAAACTGAGCAGTGAGTGAGAGAATGGTGCAGAGTGATGATAGTTTTGCTGTAGGTGAGAATGTCTCAAAGTAATCCACTCCTTGGACTTGAGTGAATCCTCAGTGCAACAAGACATGCCTTGTATTTGTCGATCTCCCCATTAGCCTGGCGCTTGATCTGCAGTGCCCACTTTGATCCAACAATATTGCATCCGATTGGTCTTGGCATGGGTCCATCACCAAATGTGCCTGTCCTCTTCATCGCTTCCATCTCGACATCCATGGCCTGCTTGAACAGCAGCCAGTCTTCCCTCTTCATTGCTTCTTCAACACTTGGTTCATCTGATAGATCTCCCACAGCTGAATATGCATACTCCATCATGTCTGAGTCAGCAACCTAGCTCAGTCTGGACAAGATGGGCAGCTCGACGTGTTTGAGTGCCTTCGATAATGTTCTTTACATCAATTTTGCTTGAAATATCTCGTGGCAGCGATTGAGGGTATCGGCTTTGGTATTGGGCTTGATGGAGGGGTGTCTGGTGGTGTGGTGAGTGGGGAACCTGGTAGGGATATAGCTTTGGATAATGCAGGTGTGTGCTGGACTGTTTTCTGTCTTCTTTTCATCACTGACCACCACATTCTCCCCCTCATTCAGCACTCTATGTAGCCCTCCTTCACTTCTGCGCATTTCTGGAATTTTTATGCTGCGTTCGACATGTATGGTGCAATTATTTTGGTAATAAATTTGGTGTCCATTGCTTTCTTGGTCAAAACCAAGCCACTGACCCTCACGAGCACAGTCCTTCAAGCTTCGAACCATCGTCAACATGTACCCAGACCTTGCAGCCCCATTCTTGGATATCCCGCAAGTCTGGCTTCGATTTATGGAACACTTCATATGGTGTACGACTACCAATGGCCTTCGATGATGTCCGATTCTTCAACCAAATGGCATGCTTCAGTGCCTCGCCCCACAAGTTGTTCGGCAGTCCTGCAGCATGGAGCATGGCTCAGATCTTTTCAAGAAGTGTGCGATTGAGTCTCTCGGCGACTCCATTATGCTCGGGTGTGTCATGGACTGTGAATCGACGCTGGATTCCTTTCTTGGCTAGGTAGTCATCGAATTCATGACTCTTGTACTCCTCTCCTCTGTCTGAATGCAGTATTTTTATCTTGATGCCATGTACCTTGTCCCATCTCGCCTCAAGATCTTTGAATGACTGCAGCGTCTCGTCTTTTGAGTGAAGTAGCATAGCTACAGAGTAGCACGATGCATCATCTGTAAAAGTGACGTAGTATTTCTTGTGTTGGGGTGTTTCAATGGTTGCTGGTCCCCACATGTTGCTGTGAACCTGATCGCCTACTCCCCCTGATGCGTCGTTCTCCCTAGACTTGGAGATTGCTTTCCTTGTCATTCTACCATGTAGACATGATGGGCATTGATCCTTTGAGGTAGGGCTCCCTTCATTGAGTTTTAGACCATCAACTAATTGATCTTTGACAAGCTTCTTTGCCGCATCAACTGGAAGATGACCCATCAGATGATGCAATTCATCTGGTGTCACAATTCGCAGTCCATCATCAACGTGATAGGCTTCTGGATGGGGAACCGGTACTCGGAGCCTGTATAGCCCATCAACATGAGGTATGGATCCAATTTGGTGATGCTTCTTGTCAAAAATGAGGCACTCCTCATCCTTGAAATCAAGGGAATAGCCTGCCTGGGTGATGCGACCAACAGAAAGGAGTGTAACTCCAAGATTAGGTGCATGGAGTACATCCTTAACAAGGACCTTCGTCATCTGTTTCTTTCCATTAGGAATCGTGATATGCATGTCACCCTTCCCTGAGTGCTTCAAATTTCTTCTTGTCCACTGCCATTATTCCTTGAGGTTTGATAGCTGTATAGTTCATCAACCTATGATGTGATGGTGTCATATGCTGTGTAGCACCAGAGTTGAAGATATCAACTTCGTGCTTGCACTCTGTGTCAGCAACAGTGGCTGCAAGATTTCCAGAGGTAAGTGAGATTATTTCTCCAATGAGCTCTGGTGTACTGATGTCTAATTCATCAGTTTCATCAGTCAGCTGTCTTCATCTTCGCTATCGCTGACATCCTGGAGGGATGGCAGTTCCGAGAAGTCTTCTCCATCATCTTCTTCTGCGAACCATATGGCATCAAACTCCTTGTCTGCCTTTGCTGAATTCGCTTGTCCATGACCCTTCCTTGGGCCTTGGCCTTCTTTTCCTCCTCCCTTTGCCCAACAATCCCTTGCCATATG
Source organism: Armillaria mellea (assembly GCA_030407055.1). Lineage (NCBI taxonomy): Eukaryota > Fungi > Basidiomycota > Agaricomycetes > Agaricales > Physalacriaceae > Armillaria > Armillaria mellea. The sequence continues at coordinate 20,338 of JAUDZF010000275.1, forward strand.
TCCCTTCCAGTGGCAGTTATAGCACTCCACCAATTTCCTTGGCTTCTTTCCACTATTCCCACTATAGAATGCGGCATCCTTCTCACCCTTCCCTGCTGACCTGACCTTCCGTCAGTCAGCTTTATCATTGATGCCCTGTAGCACCATGTCAGGATCAAGAGCCTTGCCAAGGAGTGTTGATGTGCCTGTAAGCACAGAGAGGTATGTTTCAAATGAGGCAGGAAGTGATCCGAGGACTATTGCGACAAAATTATCGTCACCTGGATCTGCTCCCATCGTGATAAGGTCCTCGCATATGGACTGTAGCTTTGTAAGGTGAGTCTTCACATCACCTCCTTCTGTGCATCGCTCATCCTGGAGCTTCCGGTGCAGGTCAACTGTTACCATCTTTGATTTCTTCTCATACTCTGACTTTACCTTGTCCCACATCACTTTCACCGTCACCTCACCCTTCACCTTCAGGAATAATGAATCCGAAATGACTGAGGCAATTCCTTGCTTGATTACGGCCTGCTCAGACTTCCAAATCCAACGCTTCTTTGCATACTCGTTCAACACCTTTGTCTTGTCTGCTGTGGGATTCTTGGGATCTACCACAGCTGGCACAGTCAGGTTCTGTCATTACCATAACATCCTCAAGGTGATTGCTCAGACCCGCAGCATCAACAGCAAAAAGGAAGCGGTCACGAAAGAAGATCCAGTTCGTGCCATCAGCCTTGCATGTGGGGAGCTTGGCGAAGTATTTGCCGAGTTTTGCAGTGGATGAGAAAGTGTTGGTGGACATGATAAATGGGTAGTGAGTCTAGTATGCGAGGTGAGTGTGTTATCATTGAGATTTAGTTATAGCCGGGGCCCATAACCTATTAGCAGCAATAGGATGAGAAGTAAGAGGATTAGAATAATCTCTATATATTGCAGGTACAACTATGAGGTCTTTTATACCTCTACATATATTCTAGTAAGTTCTACAAGAGTCCTAAATTAATAACTGAGTGAGTAAGGTAGAAACTTTGAGTAGGTTCTTGACTTTGCATGCGGGTAAGGTCCGTTTGTTTGGCTTGCTTTGCTAACACTTTCATGCTAGTAGTGTTTAGTGTCACATCGTCAATGTCAGACCCATCCAGTTCATCCATCTCTGTGTCTTCTTGTGGTTGGGGCTCTTGATGCGATGAAGCCAATGCTTGTTCCCTTGCTCAAAAGGGAGAGATGAGAAGTATCATGTCATTGCATGCAATTTTGATGGTTTTCCAACCAGTCCCAACTCTGGATGAGCTAATTACTCAGGGGTGTATTATTAGATGCCATCATCTCTGTGCAAGTAGATGATGGCAAGACTGGGGAACTAGAATTGGGGGCAGTTGAAGACAATGCTGCCGCAGAGGTTAAATTACTGGATGACTGAAGAGATCTGGGATGCAGGTGCTGGGCCAGTGGATGGTGACAGCATGGAGGTCAAAGCTTGGGGCACAGATGAAGAGGTTGAAGCCTGGGGCATGGATGATGATACTGCATTCACCCGGGTGTTCAGACTGACGATCTTGTTGTCCTTTTGTTTCTGTATAGGTTGTGTCAGTTCACTCCTATGAGGCTTCGAACAGCTTACCATAGCATATTCAACCTGTAACAGCTGCTCCTTGGCCATCCTTTCATTTTCGACTTCCAACTGCATGAAGCGTTGTCTCATATTCTCCTCTGTTTCTTTCATTCGAGTTTCCTGAGTGAGATCAATTCACTGTACAAGCAAAGCTCATTCAGTCTCACCATTGTTTCCATCAGAGCTGCTTGCTCATCTAATTCTTTACAAGCCTGTTCTTCTGCCTTCTGAGCCTCATTGAGCTGACCCTCCCTCATGTGGCATGAAAACCATAAACTTTGGATTTGTTGGTTCAAACCTATGTTTTCCTGCCTGAGTGAGTTGATAGTTGCTGTGTTCTCACAATGTTGGCTTTGAAGCCATATCATTGAATGCTTGTTCTAAGGACAGCATTTCAATGCAATGGAGTCTCACAAGTAAATAGGCTTACTGTTGAATATATCGGCAATGCTTGTTGATTGACATCAGCTTGTCTCTTGGCTGGATGCATCATATTGTCTTGGAATGAATGTTGGTGGAGAATTAGAGCGCTTCCAGAGGGGTCATTCTCTATATCCTCCACTCTGCGGTGGGCAGGGACTGTCGATCCCAAAGCCCAGGGGTTCACTTCGATGTCATCAATGTTCATGAAATAACAGGATCAGGATTCACTGTGTACAATGCTGTGGATTCTGCAATTCTGTTTGTGGAGTCCAGCTGGATGTGGAATTTATACCACTTGTCAGCCATCTTTTTCTGCCCTACTTTCTTTTTTTTATTGTTTAAAGGTAGCATTTCTGTTAATTAATGGTTGCTTGTGCCTTCTATTGTACAACACTCTTGCAGACACTTTCGTGATGGGTCCAGCCTGACGTCAATTTGAGGCTATTTGTTATTTTCTGTTTACTTATGAAATCAGAAGGAGTTCTCTTTGTTGATTCGTGAATACGCTGATATGCTGTTTGGTTCAGAATTAGATTGGAATGAAGGTCCAGGGATGTGACAAATCATGTGAAGCACAAATTCTACAACTCTCACACTCCCCAACTCTCTCTTGTTCCTCTTCATCCTTGATTTATCCCACTTTATGTCTGGTAATCTAGAGCTTCCCCTAAGGTATGCATGTATAAGTGCACTTATATACTTATTCACTGATTTTGTATACAGTCAATTTCCTGAGCCTCCTCCACCTACTAGAATTGAGAGATTGGCAATGCAAAGGGTGAGGCAGCTCCTGCCACTACTGAACTATCTACCACCTGCTCTGCCTGCAAGGTGAGTTACCCCCCATTGTCTGTCCCCTGCAGTATCCCAGGAGGAAATGTACATTTCAATGTCATCCATCTCATGTGTATCCATTTATTTTCCCCAGCATTTATCGTCCCTATGTGATGCCTGCTGGAGACCATCATTACCCCCACATCAAATACAGTTCCCACCATGCCAACTACTCCACTCCTCCCTGTGGATACCTTGGTGCCCGCTGCCAACACCATGGAAACTGCTTCATGCTGTCTCTACTAATGCAACCCTCCCCCCCCAAGGCTTTGGGATACTTTCATGATCTCCTCCAAAACACCCTCCATCAAGCACTTACTTATACTGTGCCACCCACCACAACTGGCATCCACCAGGATTGCATTGAGTCCTTTGCAGAGCTGTACTCTGTCATAGCAAGTATGGGGACTTCCCTTACCTTTCTATTCACTTTGAGCAAAAATATCAGGGCCAGAGAGCTCCAGCACATGGAGCAGGAGAAACTGTGGATGAAGGAATTGGACTGATCTCAGCTAATTGTATGGAAGAATGTGACAGATGTTATTGCTCACATTCCTCATAATTAGTTTTTGTTTTCATTCTTTTTTGTACTCTTGTGAATTTTTGATTTTGATTTTTCTGTTCCATTCCTGAGATTTCTAGTAACCTGTGTCATTGAAGAACAAACCAGTCAATCTCACTAATTATAAGGCCACTTCAGCAGTTGTAATCCTATACCTCATGTTATTATGTCATGTTCGCACCAATGAGAAATGAGTACTCAATTTCTATCGCAACAGAAATCAGAAATAAAGATTATGCCATTGAAGATATGATGCAAGTATCTAGAAGTAAGTGATACAATTCTCATGTTTACAGGGATTATGGTCTAAGTGTGCTTGGAAAGACCGGATGTAGAAGCAGTGGGTGCAATACATGTTGCCCATAGAGATAACGGACCAAACATCTCGAGGAACCCTGATATGTGAGTTCCATTCATGCCATGCAACCCCTAGTGGACTCCAGAGATCAGGGCCATCGATAATTGCAACCCTGAGTCGCCATGTATCATAGTCCAGATGCTGAGCATAATCCACTGATGGTAGACATCAGACAATAGCAAATTGGTGCAACAGAGAACTCACTGGTAATGGGATTATACCAATTTTTACAGGTCCCATCATAATTGATATGAGCATTGAACCCATCAATAGAAAAAATGCAGCAACAGGCCGGGCATTTCTTGCTCTCCTGAAATAATTGACGTAGGGATGCAGGGACAAGACCAACCAGGGAAAGAAGCTGTCAGATGTGGCATCCAATGGGTGAGTTGAAGAATCATAGATCAGCTTGGACAGCTTTGGCTGAGGTATATTGTTCCAGGTATTGAGGGAGAGGATCTTGCAGTATAGGGTGCATCTCGGGATAGCCTGAGCACTCTACACATTAGATAGAGATGATGTACATCAAAATATCCTTATGGCTATAGATGCCACTATCATAGTTTTTTGCAAGAGTACAGATTAATTTTTTATCTGTAAATACTTAGATCACAATACACATCATGAAAGAAAGATGACCGACTGCAAGAAGCACGTCTAAGGGCAAGGTTTCGTGAAAAATATGCCTGTCGTTTGCCATGATGTAGGATTTTTGGATGGCCTCTGTTTGAAGGAGAGCAAAAGACTGAGGCACTGTCAGTAGTGAGTAGAGTACAAAAGAGCCATACTTACTGATAAAGTTGCATGGATGAGTTTTGGCTTTCCAGTAAGACTTGGTGCCATATTGATAGAGTTTCATATGGCATTCGTCTTCATCATGGTATCAGGTTCAGGATGTGGGGACAGATCAGGGTCTGAGGGTCTCTGATAGGGAGAGTATGAGCAGCATAAGCAGTCTAAGATGTGATAACATATGAAAATTCAACCCATTCATTTGACTGCAAGTCAAAGGAGGATCTTAATTCTAGGGAGTTGTGAACATCTAGTTCTTGGCAAAGCCTTGACAAAACATCAGTGCTGGGATTGTTGCAGTGCACAAGAGAGCAGGTGACCTTGGTCTGTGTAAATTGAGGATAAACTGGGTGGCTTTGATGCTGAGGAGGCATTGTCACTATATGGAATATGTTCAATTGACGGTCTATAATATTTTATAAGACCACTGAGACAATTAACTGGTGCACACAGAACAATTGGGCCAACACAAAAGTCTGTAGCTACTAGCCAGTTGCCATAGAAAATGCTCGCTGTACAATGCTGAGTGGTATGATAATAGGAGGAAATAATCTAAAGTGAGTGGAGAGCTTGCCCTTTAATGTACCCAGTCCTCAGCAGGTCAAATGGATGCAAAGATATTCCAGCTCACATGATCAAAGTATGACTTTGATCAAGCATGGTGGGTGCTCGGTGATCTGCTCAGCTGAAGCTAGAGCGAGCAGAGAGCTGGCCCTTTGATGTACCTAATCCTTAGCAGGTCGGATGGATGCAAAGATATTCTGGCTCACATGATCAAAGTATGACTTCAATCATGCATGGTGGGTGCTCGCCACTTGGTGATCCACTCAGCTGCGAAGTTACCAATTATATATCACATGAGCATGGGACCCTATGGCTGCATGTACTGTTTCATCCCTTCAGCCCTTCTATGCAGTCCAAACATCATCTAAATGCTGTGGTACGGCATTTATACAGTTGATGTTGCCTCATAGATGGCATTGTACACTGTCTACTATCCTCCTTTAATCTATCAGTGGTCTCCTTAGACTATGGCAGGAAACATTGTGTATCATGCTTTTGTTGCCTTTCACTTATCAGCCCATCTAAATGTTGTTGTATGACGTTTATTTTGTTCATAGTGGCATATTGTCATATTACTAGCTATGTAAGTACCATAATCCCACCTCAAAAACTACTGATTAACACCCAAACGCAGTCCACTATAAACAGTAAAGTCTGAGCAATGAATCAGTCAATCACCTACTCTGCATAATGGCTGCCTTACCATAGAGTTCAGCAAAAACAATGCAATGACAAGCCCTCCAATCACCCAATTTTTGTAGGATGACCTGAGTAAGCCCATCATCATTCACTGTGTCTGTATCACTGAGACACTGACTTTTGTTCTTCCAAAGATAGATTTTACTACAGTCCATTCCTACATCTCTGGAACTTGCCACTATGATAGTGGAAACACCATTAATGCTTGCAGTCTGTCACTCTCTCAGTTCACAGCCAGCTTGGAGATGCAAATCAGACTGTACTGTAACAGTTTGGACCCATGCAGTGCCCTCTGTGGTCAACTTGGATATGCTCCCATCCCTTCTCTCAAAAACATAAACGATGCCATGGTCGCTTCCACTCATGACAATTTTGGAATCTTGAGTAAAGGCAACTTGTCATGGCTGTAGTGTTTTCATGGTCTTGACTGGAAGGGTTTTGACTTTAGCCCCATCCACAATGTGATAAAGGGCTATCCCTTCTGAAGGGTCATCTATACCAAACACATCTTTGCATTGTTTACTGCCACATGACCACTGCAATGCTATCAGTGTAATTTCAGTGGCAGAATCAATACACGTACATGATACCTCCAGCATCATATGTTTCTATCATCGTCCCATCATTCCCTCATAGCAAATATCTGTCGATATCATTAGATAGAACAACATGATGCTAGATCAGATGTACATCTCGCTGGAGCAACAACCAAACATGATCATATTATGGCTCTCCCCATTGGGGAGGAAGTAGATGGCCCTTGGGTCGCAGTTCTGGATGATGACAGAGACTGTGGCCATGTAGCTTCATCTGAGTATCCACTTTGTGCACCTGTATGGTACCATTTTGGGTGGATAGTGCCAATCAATGAGATGGTGGATCAAAGTTGAGTGCTGTTATTTTGGTAGCACTACCAATATGCAAGCAATACAACTCCTCAAAATCCTATAACCAAATTAGTACAAAAATGTGCCTGACTTCATGCAGTACTCATGTTTGTATTCTTGATCTGTTTCCAACAGATAATGTAACCATAGAGGGTGCCATATATCAGCACCTCATCAGCATCATCCTCGCTGCAGATCCAAGTCATTGCAGTGGTATCACCTCTGAAACCTTCTCCTCCAGGTCACTTCAGTTGTTTGCCTGTCTTTGTGTTCCAGAGGAAGACCCCACCAGATCCTGCGGTGTAGATCCAGCATGGTTATGACAAAAGACAAAAATTCAATGCACCTCCACTGGCTAGGAACTGGCCTTTTTCTGCCGCTGCAAGACAGAGGATAGCGGGATGAGGGGACTTGATAATTTGCTCAATGCTGTATTTGTTCGACATTGTGTGGGCAAGCTATGGAGTATAGCAAGACAGATCCATCCTCTTGATCTCTTTAAGCTCGCATCAGTTGCTATATTTTTTTGTTTCAACTGCGAAAAAATTGCAATTGTTTTGGCTCTTATGGTGACTGTTGCCGACCTGAAGTTGCTATCAGAGACAGAGCCAACTTCTCGAATTCCTGAGTTGATGCCAGCTGCTATATTTTTTGTTTTGGCAGTGGGGAGGCTCAATTGTTTGGATTTTTATGCAGCCATTGCCAGTGTATGCAGGCCTCAACCACACTCCATCATTATTATTCCATGCAAAAGTTAACTCAGTGAAAGATTCTCTGATGTTTTGCCAATTGTTATCCTTAGAGACTGTGTTTGGTTTGTGCATACATGAGGGTCCTCATTATTGTCAGGCATCCCTTTTTGGAAGTCGACAAGCCCTGTTATTTATACGGTCAGGACATACTTCGTACTCAATCGTGCCATCAACACTATGGAATCAACTAAGCCTGTCGCATACTATGCTCCTGATGTTGCTCCTCCTCCTCCTCTCATTGTTCCACTGGCTGCTACAGACATCATCATCCTGCAGATGCCAGCAGCATGGGCTCTAGAACCTTTCCCTCATGATCTCAAGCTGTTAGCCAAGACTTTATGGTGCAACAAAGCTAGATTCAGACCCTATCTGACTGAGGCGACATGTGATCAC
>JAUDZF010000276.1:0-28087 GCA_030407055.1 Armillaria mellea
TGCAGTGAGTTGCAGCCGCTGGATGGTGTGAACGAACGAGACCAAGTACACCATCCGTTAGTTTTCGTATCCTATATTCTGACCTGCTTTCAGTGTCCTAGCCACACAATCGTATGCTTGACCAAGATAAATGAGAAGGAGAATGAGGATGACAGGATTTTCTCCGTCATTCTATTGTGCAGACCTCGACGGCGGAAAGGTCGTTTAAGGCGCTATCGTGTACGTGTTTGCTACAGTGCACGCCGTTGTCCTAATAATTGGTTCCTTGCAGCGCCGAAAGGATTGTCCGTGACTATGCATGGACCGCCGTATACTAGCAACTCGACAGCTCAGTCCTTCAGTCTAACATTGCTCTGCGATCCAGAGGCCTCCAACTCTGAACCTACATTCATTTCCTACGACGGGGCAGAGCTTCGCTTAGAATGGCGTTCTCCTGCTGGTTGTTCATTCGGCGAAAGCGGTGGAGGAGGCAGTGGTCCTAGTGATGGACCCGCAGAAGAAAGTGTTGGAAGCGGCGTAGGCTGGTTCTTCCTGGTGTCAGTATCATATATATTGCCACTCTTGTTATTATTGATGCTTTCGACAGATTGTTGCTTGCCCTCTTGGCCTATTTTGGCCTTGGTGCCTACTACAATTACACCACCTACGGTGCAAGCGGGAAGGACCTTATACCGTACGTGGAGGTCAAGTTCCAGTCCATTTATTTTAACTAAACTATCTTTTCAAAGACACCGCGATTTCTGGCAGGAAGTCCCGTATATGTTGAGTGATGTTGCTTCACATCTATGTTCTTCTGTACGCCCTCGACGGTCATCTAGTCGTGGAGGTTACATTGCCGTATAATGGACTTGGGGGTATTGGATTATTACGTGCCTGTCTTACAGTATATGCTTTGCTGTTGTGTGTCGCATTTTAGATTCGTATAATACTGTGGTGTTAACTGCCGTGCTAAGTACATACTGAATACGTACTGATTAGTACCTTCGGTCCCGACTTGTGGTGATGACCCTAACGTAAACACTGCCAATTAGAGGGTTAAAATTTCCATCATAATGCTGTTGAAGACATTTATCCCATCCTTTCCACCGCGTAGAAAATGGCGAGGAGAAAATGGTATGCAGTCACCGCTGGAAGAACCGTCGGAATATTCAATAACTGGTCAGTAGGGCTAGCTATTGGCGATTTTGAGTCTCTAATCACGTCTCCAGGCTCCTTGTTGCGCCGCTCGTCATTGGAGTTTCCGAGGCGCACTACGTGAGCTTTACCTCTGAAGAAGATGCCTGGCAGGCATACGAAGAAGCGAAAGACGAAGGGAATATACGAATTCTTCCCGGTGGTAGATCCCAGCAGCCGCGATCACCGCGTAAGGGAGGCAGTACCTCCCAGAACGATGAGCGCCGCGGCCGTCCACCTACTAATCCAAAGCCATCACAAGGATGTGCAACGAACTCTGGCAAGACCGTGTCAAATAGTACTGCTGTAACTTCTCCAGAGACTGTAACACTGGTAGGAGGGAACTCTTCCTCGAGACCGTTGTCGCGCGAGAGAGCTTCTTCCCCCAAGACTGCTGCAGCACCACATTTGCCTCCGGGCCACCCATCGTCGAGCAGGGGCGCTCCCCCTTCACCGGCACCTTCAAACAAGTCTACCAATACAGACGAATTCGTGCGCCTCTATCTCGCTTCTTCTTCCAAGACAAAGAGTCGGCCCGTCTCATCGAGTACCTCCCGCAAAGATGGCCTCGATAGAAATCCCCTAGAGCCCATTCTTCCCCGTCCTAGACGAGTCATAGTCCGAGAACCTTCTTTCCTTCGTCCGTATCCTGACGAACCTGAAAGCTCTGACGACGAACCGCCCGGCGCCGTGTCAAGTGCCGATTTACTGAGCCCTCTCACTTCCCCCCGATTACAGACTCCGGAACCTTATGAGGGACCGTCGAGCCCACCATCACAGAAGCAGCAGTCCAGGCAGTCCGACAGACATAGTAGTCCAGCTAGTACAATGTCGGCAATAGGCCTAGCTCCTTCTCAAGTCACTAGCATGCCATCGTACGACGCTGTGGCAGACCCACGTTCACCTCTCGCAAAAAACGCCCCGATTCCTAGGGATACAACCAGGTCTGTCTCTTGCACTTTAGTCACAATGAATATTTGCTTATAGCTGTCATTAATATTAGAGCGTCCGGTCGCCCTTCTCCCAATTATAGTCTTCACGGCGGTGCTCTGCTCGGCCTTGATTAATGATTCTTGATGGATTTTGCTGTTTTCGCTATATCTTATGCTTTTGTTTTGCTGCGAAATCTTGCTTGTATACCTTCCTATCGAAACTGTAAAATCTATGTAATAAGACAGCCTTTTAATGATGACATACCAAGACAGCGGACTGGAACTCATAAGTAGACTCTCCTGTGCGTTGCTTCATGCACAGGACGGTAAGAAATCCGAGAAGTTCTCTTTTGAATGTGAAGAGGAAACGAGAATTGAACAAGGACAGTACAGCCTAACGCCATTAAATGTCTATGTTCATGTACCTAACCTATTTAGTAAGAAGGATCAGGGAGTTGCTACTGGCCAGAATGATACGATACCTAGACACGGCTTGAGGGGGAACTCGAGACCTCGGAAAGTTGATCGAGATCGGGGATGTGCGAGGCGTCGCGCTGATCACGAGGACGTTAAATATAAACGACCAACACTGTCTTCCCAACTTCATGATGTCAGTCCCCCCGAAGACGTACTACGCCGAATATATTGTCGGACTCGGACTCGGACTCGGGGCATTAGGCGTGTCTTCTTGAGCGGACCGGATCGACTCTTATAAAATGCAATTGATTGTCGACTCCAAGAACTGACGCTACCAGCTGCCTGCGAGATGTTACGCCCTTTCGCTGATTTTTGTTTCTTGATCGCGAGTGCCCTCTATGTTGCTGCCGTGGCACCTGCGGGACCATGGGATGCCTTCAATTATGCCCCGAGTTCAAAGACTGTTTTTCCTGTCGAAGTCATTTCCAGTATCGGGGACGTTGAAGTCACTGCTGAAGACGGCACCAATTCTATGACTTTGGCCAACCAAAGGTCGTACGTGACGCTGGATTTCTTGAAAGAGGTAACGCCATGTTCTATGGCTGCTTCAGATGGGCTACTGATTATTTTGAACTACAGGTTGGCGGTTTATTGTCGTTCAGCGTTGATGCGGCCAGCGAAAACACATCCTTGGCGCTATCATTCTCCGAATCTCCTCTATTCATCAGCCCTCACCAATCTGATGACTCTTGTCACTTTAGCCTTTCAATGAACGGTGATGGCACTCAGATACTTTCTCTCCCCACCCCGTCTGGGAAAGTGACACAGACTTTAGCCCAGCAAAGAGGTGGTTTCAGGTATCTGACAATAGCTACCACCACTGATGATCCCGTGTCCATCTCCGATGTAATCGTCAGTATCACCTTCATGCCGCATTGGAACGATCTCAGAGCATACTCGGGTTATTTCTTTGCTGAGGATCCGGTATTCGGAGATCCAGATTTTTTAACCAAACTTTGGTACTCTGGAGCTTATACCGTTCAGACGAACACTATCGATCCGAATCAAGCACGAAGCTGTGCCGGCACCAGTGGTAACTCACGCGTCAAGTAATTTGCATATTATTGACTGACTCATCGCCTTATTGAAGGCTGGGATAATAATGCGAATGCAGGACCCGTGGCCGGTCCGGTCCTTGTCGACGGTGCGAAGCGTGACCGGTGAGTGGAACCAATCCTGTTCAGATGCAAAAATCTGATCGTCCACATCGATCGGATTAGAACTGTCTGGCCTGGTAAATTGTTACTATCATCCTTAGGGAATTTCCACGTACTCACTGACTCACAGGCGACATGGGAATCTCAACGCATACCCAACTGGTGTCGACAAATGATCTTCAAGCCACAAAGAACTCGCTCATTGTTATGTTCTCTACTCAAGATCCTTCCACTGGATCACTTCAGTATTCCGGCCCACCTATCAATGCTCACGGGAGCGACACCTACATTTCCTGGTCACTCATAGGTGCTCACAGTTATTTCTTGTATACGGGAGACCTCGATTTCATCAGAACAATCTGGACGAATTACACATATGCTCTTGATTTCCTACAAAGCCAAGTTGATGCTACAGGTTTGATGAATGTACCTGCAGCATTCTCTAATGATTGGGGAAGAGACGACGGACAAGGCCATAATTCTGCAGCGAATGCACTACTTTACAGGGTGCGTGCCGCATCTTTCTTGAGTTTTGTTGGACCTAATGTCATACCACTGTTATCTAGTCGTTGGTTACCGCTGCAGATCTTGCGTCTCAGCTAGGAGAGTCATCGCTTTCTGCTGCTTACCTTGGGAATGCGTCTTCAGTAAAGTCTGCCTTCAACGAAATACTTTGGGACTCCTCGGCTGGGATGTTCCGCGATAACGAAGACACAAGCCTCCACCCACAGGATGGCAACTCCTTGGCAGTTCTCTACAATGTGACAGCCAATGCCAGTCAGAACACTGCTGTCAGTGAGGGATTGACATCATTCTGGACACCAATTGGACCTGTAACCCCCGAACTGAATGATATCATCAGCCCATTCGTAGGGGGATTCGAGGTTAATTTCTTTCTGTCTTTCTGTCTGGGCAACTGACCAAATTTCTACGATAGGTCCAAGCACATTTCGTCGCTGAACAAGGAGAACGGGCGCTCGACCTCCTTCGACAAGAATGGGGTTACATGCTATACACCAATATATCAGTGCAGTCCACGCTTTTGGAGGGATTCACTTCCAACGGTTCATTGAGGTACGTGAGTCGTATTTCTAATGGGATCAAGAGATTCACAGTTTGTTAAGCTACCGGATCGGACTTGCTGCGGCTTTCAACGTCAGCGATCCTGCTTTTACCAGCCATGCCCACGGCTGGTCTACCGGGCCCACTTCTGCATTAACATTCTTCGTACTTGGATTGACACTGACCGGCCCACAGGGTTCTAGCTGGTCGGTAGCTCCTGTGCTAAGCGGGCTTCAGTCGGCTGAGGGTGGATTTGAAACGTCTTTGGGTTGGTTTGGTGTAAAGTGGAACATGTCATCAACCAGCGACTTTACGCTAGTCATTGAAGCGCCCCTCGGTACTGAAGGTACTGTGAGGCTGCCATTGTCCACTGATTTCACGGTCGACGGTGAAAGTGTATCATCGGCATCAATGTCTGATGATCGCCCCTCGTTTCATCTTTCGGGAGGGATCCATACCCTTATCCAATCCCTGTAGATAATGATTCTGGCCGAGGAACATGGACGAGTAATTGGACGGGTGTGCGGCTGTATGCAGATACGGTTGTGTAAACAGTGTAGTGTTTGAGTTCATGATCTTGTTGCCCACTGCCGAACGAACTAATTACCTACTATTGTTGAACAAACGCCACCATGAGGTCAGTGTTGTGCCAAACCTGCCAGTGCCCTGCCAAACAACGCGACTCTATAACGTGACTCCACTGCGATGAACTCTTCAGACAGCTCTGATCTATCGCTCTCAGCAAGCGGCTCACAATTGCTAGCCGAACAACCTCTTTCATCAACCGGGCCTGGTGGTGAAGACTTATCTGTATCTGAGCTCTCGCTGTCGGACCGAACTGTCACGTTTGCAAAGAGCAAAGGTCCTCCGACACCACCGCACGACGGGGCTATAGAAGATGAAGATGCAGAGTCGAAACGAGCATCGGACAGAACGCGAGAAAATAAGCTTCAAAGCGATCTCTTCATCTTGAGGAAATTGAATGCGTCGATCTCCTTGTTCAACGAAGCGCTCGACAACACCGGTTCTGCCAATGAGGTGCGTACCCCAGTTCTGTCGCAATAGGACAAGGGCATTCATTGTGATGGCTAGCGGATAGCTCGGCAGCTAACACACACAGACCAACTCCTGAATAAATATATCAAGACACTATCTCGAACGGAGGATTTCGCTCGCCTCATATTCGACGATGAATGGCATGGTGCCGACGCGGTAAGACTGTCCTGTCCTGTTTACTCTTGCATACTTATAGCTCTACGCCGCAGGATGAGGATATTATAATGCAAGAGCGGAGGGAAGCCGAAGAAAAGGCACGTCGGGAGGCTGAAGAACGCGCCCTGGCTGCTCGGCGCGAGCGGGAACGTTTGGAGAGGGAAACACAAGTTCGACACCAGCAGGGGGAGAAGGAGCGTCTGGAACGTGAGAGAGCAGAACGGCTCGCTGCAAGAGGCGGCATTCGCGGTGTCCGTGGTACGCGTGCATCGATGCGTGGTATGAGAGGCGCTGCCGTGGCGACGAGAGCAGGTCCGTCTTTTCTTTGCATGGTTATCAATCTTTGACTAATGATGAGCAGCTCCTGCAACAGGTCGTGGTCGCATCGCAACTCAAACGACAACAGGACGTCCCACGACGACTACTGGTCGCGCCAGTGCCATTCCTGGACGCGGCGTAAGACGCAGCTGATGTATTTATGAAGGCGCTGTGATGCATGACTCTATGAGTACTGCTCTTATCAAGTAACGTGAGGCTCCGAGTCAATACGAGTCTGCAGACTCTCTTCGAGGATGTGGGAGTCTTTATTTAGATGCCATGGCATACTCAACTTGCGCTCGTGTCTCTACATATGTCCAAGTGGGGTATAGCATGGCAAAGCAGATGTATACTGTACTATAGCATCAAATATTTACTTATCATCTTTAACAGCAATTTTTCGATGCTCGGCTATCTCGGCCCGAATCGATCCTCTATGTAATGTGACGCACTTGTGATCTCGTCACAAAAATTTGAAAAAAATTCTGCCAATTTCTCCAATTCTCTTCGATGCCCTCCCACAAGAGAAAACACCACGAGGAGGAGGATATTTCGGATGGATATTTCGAAGTACAGCTTTCAGACGACGATGTCGATATCTCTGCCGCACTGACCACAAAGAAGCCAAGAGTGGAAGAAGACAGCGACGATGAGGGACTCAAGCAAATGATGCTTGATTCCATTTCCAAAAGGAATGTGAAGAGCGGTACGGAGATTTTGAAAAAGGCCAAGGGCAAGAATCTTGTAAAAGGCGAGGTTGGAGGCGGCAGTTTTCAGAGCATGGGTGCGTTCTTCGTACACTACGATGTTGAACATGGTATTCACCTTTTCATGTAGGCCTTCATCCTTCTCTGCTTCGTTCGTTGAATCTTCAAGGATTCCGTGTACCGACGCCGATCCAACGACTTTCCATTCCCGCTCTTTTGGCTTCCCCTCCGCGCGACCTCGTTGGAATGGCGCGTACAGGATCCGGAAAATCATTGGCGTACATGATTCCCCTCGTACAACGCCTTGGTGGCCGCCATTCGACCACCTTTGGAGCTCGTGCACTCATTCTTCTTCCCACCCGAGAGCTTGCACTTCAAGTTCTGAAAGTTGGGAAAGAACTGGCGCGAGGATGGCATTCTGGAGAAGGCACTCATGCTGGGGACAATAAGGATACCGTCAGCTCGAAGCATGGTCAGTCCCTTCGTTGGTGCCTGATTGTAGGTGGAGAAGGGATGGATGAACAGTTTGAGATGATCGCTAATAATCCAGACGTGTGGGTGTAATGATTCCGTTCCTAAGGCTATCTTCTGACATTCGCTTAGAATAATTGCGACACCCGGACGACTGCTCCACCTCATTGTCGAAATGAACTTGGATCTAAAGTCGGCACAATATGTTGTCTTCGACGAGGCGGACCGGCTGTTCGAAATGGGCTTCGAAACTGCTCTTAGCGAAATTCTACAACGTTTGCCCACGGCCAGGCAGACTCTGCTTTTTTCTGCCACTTTACCCAAATCCCTCGTTGAATTTGCAAAAGCTGGCTTGCAGAACCCGAAGCTCGTTCGACTCGATGCTGAGAGCAAAATCAGTTCTGATCTAAAAATGGCGTTCTTCTCCGTCAAACATACGGAAAAGGACGCGTGTCTACTTGAACTTTTGCGCGATGTTATCAAAGTCCCGTTCGGAGCTGCGGGGGCAAAGGATGATGTCGACCTTTCAGAGAAGAAACACAAAGGGAAAGGGAAACGGCCGGAACTGTTCACGGCTCCCCACCAAACTCTGATCTTTACTGCCACAAAGCATCACGTAGAGTATTTGACTATCTTACTGACAACCGCAGGATACTCCGTTTCCCATATCTATGGTTCTCTTGACCAGGCTGCTCGTAGCTATCAGATGGATCAATTCCGTCGGGGCCGCACCAATGTCTTAGTCGTCACCGATGTCGCGGCTCGAGGAATTGATATTCCGGTACTGGAGAACGTGGTTAACTACGATTTCCCCCAGGGCGCCCGAGTTTTTGTGCATCGAGTGGGTCGAACGGCTCGAGCAGGGAGACAAGGATGGGCATGGTCGTTCGTCACGAGTACGGAGCTGCCGTACCTTCTGGATCTACACTTGTTCCTTGGACGTCCACTAAGAAGTGATGTCACGGAAAATGGAGATCAAGTGTACACAGAGAATTTGGTTTTGGGTACCTTCCGGCGAGAGAAGATCGATGAGGATATGGAATATGTCAAGTCCTTGGAGGATGTAAATCACACTCTCCCCTCGTTACGGGAAGTGATGAAACGAGGCCATGCGATGTACGAACGAAGCAAGGGAAAGGCTAGTCCTCCGAGTTACAAACGTGCGAAGGAGATGTCCAAAGATCCAAAGTGGATGCTTGCCGGTTCTGATAGTGGCGTACATCCGGTACTTCTGAGAGGGTCGGACGCGGCCCAGCTGCGTGCTCAAGAGGAAGCGCGACATGCATTGTTGCGTACGGTAAACTCTTTCCGGCCTTCGGAGACGGTATTTGAAGTAGGCGGGAAGGCCAATACGGCCAACTCCGCATTGATGAAGGAGCGCAGGAAGGCTCTGCAAAAATCAGCGCAGAGGGCTTTGGCGTCGACATCTACGGCTTTGGAGGACGACGAAGATGACGTCCCGGTCCCGGTGACTAGCACTACCGTCGAGATGGCAGATGAAGAAGAGATTATGGTCTGTCTTTTCCGTTTTTGTTGCAAATTTGAAGGTGCTGAAGCTCTTTAGGCCGTATTCGACACAGCGAAGAAGTCCGGTTATCGGGATGAAGAATTCTATATGTCACACTACCAGAAAGATGCCTCGACGGAGAAAGGGTATGTCGTACTCCATTTTCGAACGGCAGTTTTCTCATCCTCATCCTCTTCTGTAGATACTCACTCACAGACGGTGCTACATTTGCCGAACAAGCACGGAGTGCTACCTTTGATCTTGCTGGTGATGAGGGTATCGCGCAACGGAAACGGAACCACCTCACATGGGACAAGAAAAAGAAAAAATTCATACAAGGAGATGGTGTTGGTGCCGACAACGTCAAAATGGTGAAGACGGAGAGTGGAACAAAGTTGCCGGCAACGTATCGCAGCGGCCGTTTCGATGAGTGGAAGGCCAAAGCCCGGGTCAGTCTGCCAAGGGTGGGCGAGACAGAGAACGAAGCTTCTCGGGCACAAAGAGGACATAAGTTCAAGCACAACAAGGTCGCTACCGTCTCCAAACCCCTCGATAAACTCAGTAAGGACTATGAACGCAAAGTCCGGCAGTTGAAGAAGAAGGCAGAAGGCGAGACAGAGAGTTCTTCGTCTCGACCACCGCCTGGGAAGGGCAAGAAGGTCGGTGGAAGATTCGCAACAAAATCGGTTGGTAAAGTGAAAGGGGAGCTTAAGAGTGCAGAGCAAGTTCGCAAGAATAGGAAACTGCTAGAAAATCGGCGGGCGAAGAATGGTCGGGGGAGTCATTCAAAAAAGCATCGTAGATGATGAAGGGCTCTATACATACTATAATATCTACCGAAGATCTCAATTTGCATATTCCCATTTCGCCCCGCTGCCAGGTATCAGTTTTACTGGGTGATCCTGGAGTAAGTCCACCCCCACGCTGCGCAATGCATTGACGCACCACTCGGGATACCCGCCGTCACCAAAATAGCCAGCAAAGAACGATCGCAGGTAATCTGGGAATGTTCCCGAGAGTATGGCATCCCGGGCTCTACCCATGACTTGGGCTTGGAAAGTGATATTATGTATTGTCACCGCTATAATCAATCAGAATATACCTGACTGGACAAGGCGGGGTTTTTACCGTGTGCAGCAGCAGTTTCGTGTGTGACGATATGGTGTAAAAATGCACGTGAAGTCCCATCGGTGCATGTTGGACAAGGACACGACTCGTCGATGGGCTTCATATCAGCCTCGTGTTTGCTAAGTTCTGGTACACCGTGTGGGTAAGTTTTCCTGGGTCGGTACAAGATGCAACTTACTGAGATTTAGGGGCCCAGCGTGCGTTAAAGCAACGCCAAATCGAGCAGTTCTTGTAGGGAAGACGCAGTCCGCCTAAAGATATGCAGATCAGATATGGTACGCCATCCACGCATACAGACAAATAGACCATATCGACACCCAGGGCCACACAGACCAGTAGATCTGGGAGAACAATATCATTATTTCCGATGGATGTGGAAGACAGTTCAAGTTCCTGCCTTCGGCGAAGCCGATTCCCATCGAATAACGAGGCCCTAGAGACTCATGTCAATATGTGAACACACCAAAAGAAAACGGAGCTTACGATCTTCCGGTAGCTTATCCGCGCATTGCTTGATACTATATGAGATTTAGCGCGTGTGCCTCTTTTGATCAGCTCGGCGTTCGTACATTCTCCAAAAGATATCTGCAGGTTAATCAAGAGCGAGGACGGCGTTGGTTTAGAAAAAAATACGAACCCTTTTCTTCACCCCCGCTTAGGCCGCCAATAGCGTATCCAGCAACGTCGTTTTTCCTGTCAACCATAGCATCTAAACACTGATCTCGGAGCTGAGGATCAAGACCTCCTTGGACAATTGCGAAGAGGTTTTGCGTTGATTTCTTCCCAGATTTTTCATGATGTTTGATACATCGATCTAACCATCTGACAGACCGACCCATGGCCTCTTCTACGCGGGGACCCGTAGTCAGACTAGATACTGCACCACAATCAGATGTGAAAACATCACAATACGCATTGCGTTACATACCGACATCATCCAGTTGCATGATAATATCTGCACCAATGGAATGTTGGATGGATATGCTTTCTTCCGGCTGCGGGGAATATCTAGTCTAGAGCCCAAACATGCTGTGTAAACACTGACCGTTAGCATTGTCGGTTCACCTGTGAAAGGGCTTAGAAAAAGTGCCCCTTCTTCAGTGATCGTTGTGAATTTGCTCAGAGAGACCAGTTGGAATCCACCACTATCCTGAGGAACGATCATGGATGGTTACATGTTTCATTGACATAGAAATCTACTCACCGTAAGGAGGTTGCGTTTCCAGCCCTGGAATTTATGGGCACCACCGGCTTCGTTCAAAACTTTCATGCCAGGACGAAGATTGAGATGATACGTGTTATTGAGTATTAAAGTGACACCAAGAGCTTCTACTTGTTGGGGAGTGAGTCCCTTGATGGCTGCTTGGGTCGCGACTGGCATAAATGTGGGTAACATAGTCACGCCATCTGCAAGCAGAATTAAATATACAACAATCTGATGTAGCAACACGTACGGGCCAGCTTCATTCGAGAGACCCGGGCTCGTGTCGTGTGGCATTTGGCGATCACTTCGAACTGCATGATGGTCGCCGGACTAGGGTTGTGCCAAATTTAGCACAAAATCTTTTAACAGACACGCTGCAGCCAAACAAACGGTCCTGAATTCGTGCGACCGCAAACAGCATCATCTCCGTCGTGTTCCTTCCTCGATGCGTACTGTGTTGGTTCTTGCGGCCCTTTCCTTTTCCTGGGCCAATGCTTTCTATCTGCCCGGCGCAGCACCTCATGACTATCATCGAGGCGACGAAGTCGACCTTTTCGTGAATGCACTTACCCCGATGCTCGCAGGAAATGACGATGCCAAGTTGGTGCGTGTTCAGTCAGCATTGTAGCTCTGAAGCTTACACCGACTTCAGAAATCCCTAATAAATTGTGCGCTACTTCATTGCGATACCAGCTGCGCTTGAAAGCTCATATATGCTGAAGATGATTACTACAATCCAAAATTCCGATTCTGCGAACCGGAGGGTGGTCCCGTAAAGCAGCCGGAATCTCTTGGGTCAATCCTTTTTGGCGACAGAATATTCAATTCCCCGTATGACGTGCGTGTCCTGTCGCTCAATCGTCTATTTTCTCCTAAAATGCTCTCCATATACCCTCAGATACGGATGCTTGAGAACAACGGAACGTGTCAAACACTATGTCTCGTCGACGATGTGACAGCGGACGACGCAAAATTTATCAACGACCGCATTCGAGAAGACTATGCTCTCAACTGGCTTATTGACGGTCTCCCTGCTGCGGAAATGAAGGTTGATCTGCGCAACGGAGACTTGTTCTTCGACATGGGCTTCAACTTAGGCAATGATGATGAACCATACCTTGATATTCCCGCTCTTAACAACCATTATGAGATTGTTCTACGGCAAGTCCTCGACTATTCGAATGGAAACATGATATTGAACGCTAGTTCAGTTATCATCAGCCTAGCCCGGATGATTACCGTGTAGTCGGAGTCCTTGTTTGGCCAGCAAGGCAAGGAATTTTCTCTCCAGGTATATGTTGTCTGACTCAACGTGTTGCACAGTATCGGAGGACCTCAAGAAGCTGCGCCAACATGCGAGACTGAAAACGTTTCTCCGCTTATCCTAAGCGAGACGCAAACTCAGAGCATCCGATACACTTACCGAGTGACGTGGAACGAATCCGATACTCCATGGGTAGGTCAACGGTCTTCCGTCGTCCCTTTCTACTGCGGATTCTGATGGTATGCAGGCGACGCGCTGGGATAACTACCTTCACATCTTCGATCCTCGCATTCACTGGTTTAGTCTGGTGAACTCACTAGTTATCGTAATATTTCTCTGTGTCATGGTTTCAATGATCTTGCTTCGGACGGTGTCTCGCGATGTACGTTTAATTCTCGTTATCCTGGGAGAAAATTTGACCATGACATGCAGATTTCCCGATATAACGCCATTGATCTTAGCGTATGCCGATACTCTCTGTGCCGCAGTACTAGTCTAATGTCCGTTAAACACAGGAGGACGTGCAAGAGGATTGGGGATGGAAACTGGTTCACGGCGAAGTCTTCAGAACACCAAGGTTTCCGTTGGCCCTTTCAGTCGTGGTAGGCAACGGCGCCCAAATCTGTGCGATGGTTAGCGTGACATTGAGTGCGTATTCTCCATTCAATTGCCGAATATCTTTTATTGAACTATGTGCATATAGTCTTTGCATTGTTGGGCTTCCTCTCCCCTTCGAATCGTGGTTCACTTGCCACGGTAATGATGATTTGCTGGACATTCTTTGGCGGGTGAAGGTTATATTCCCTTCCTTGTCCGTCCATGTACTCACCTTCGTTCAGAATTGGCGGTTATGTGTCGAGTCGCGTGTATGCGTCGCTTGGTGGTACAAACAAAAGGAAAAATGCGTTCATGACGGCGACAGTGTTACCTACGTAAGAAGTAATTTATCCTCCCCCTGATTTCGCTAATGCGACGTATAAGGGTTATCTTCGTCGTTGTTTTCCTCCTTAACTTCTTCCTTCTCGTGGCAGGATCATCCGGTGCTGTTCCTTTCGGTAAGTCTCGTCGCTCGAATGATACCAGTTATTGACATATCGTTGCGCCGATAGGGACGATGCTAACCATTGTCCTGCTATGGTTTGGGATCTCTGCCCCGTTGTCTGCCGTCGGCGCATACTTCGGTTCTAAGCATGGGGTCTGTCTTCATTCAGATGTCATCTAATATTTTTTACTCTCCTCATACTGCATGTCTAGGCTATTCAGCATCCTGTGCGGGTAAATCCAATACCGCGTCAAATCCCTCCACAGCCCAAATATCTTCGCCCTTGGGTGCGGCTTCCGTTATTCATACTTGTATCTGTTTACGAATCCTCGTCAGGCCTCTACCCTACTTAGTGGATTACTTCCTTTCGGTGCGCCCATCTCCAATTGAAGACATCAGATGCTAATTTATCTGTCTCTCAGGCGCTGCCTTTGTCGAATTATACTTTGTCCTGTCAAGCCTGTTCGCCTCTCGGGCATACTATGCATTCGGTTTTTTGGCGCTCACCGCTGGCGTTGTTGCTCTCACTACTGCGACAGTCACAATCCTGTTTACGTATTTCGTCCTTTGTGCCGAAGACTACCGGTGAGTAGAACCAACACTGTGTTTGACCGATTCTAAGTTGATTGCATAACCATGAAGATGGCACTGGCGAGCCTTTTTAACCGGAGGTGGTAGCGCGTTCTGGTTACTCGCATACGGGTTGTTTTATTGGGCCTCACGCCTGTCCTTGGATTCTCTGTCCAGCGTGATTTTATACCTAGGATACTTGCTCTTACTCGCTCTTTTGGACTTCCTTGTCACAGGTACATTCATTTTACTCTGGTAGCGCTTCTATCTGATCTGGTTTTCAGGAACAATCGGATTCTTGGCCTCATACTGGGCGATTCGCCGATTCTACAGCGCCATCCGTATCGATTAGAGCTGACGCCTTTGACCAGGATTATATAGTATTTATGCCTGAATAGACCATAAAATCACAAAAACATTCTATAATTTATCGTGCCCCCGCTTCAGATCTACTTTGATGCCAGGACTATGATTTTATCCTTGCCTGCCCTCAGGATGAGGATGCGCCCTTCTATAAGGTGCCCGGGGGTTGCTGTAAAGTGTATTTCCGGGACCACCTGATCATTGAAGTACAGTCCTCTTGATTGTATTAATTGGCGAGCGGCGGCTAGAAAGGTCTGAATCAGCGGAGCATAGGCAGACCAGAACTAACGTTACAATTTGACGAGACCAGACCGTGTCTCGAGGCCAATTTCAGTACGGGGGTTGACTGAAGCTCTTCGTGGTCACACCAGATAAGTCTTGGGTCACCCTCAAATGCATTGATGAGTGTTTGCGCGTCGATAGCTTGTGGATGAACAGAAGCCTCTCTGAACAATATTTTCGACATAGTCTCGGCCTTCGCGAGGGGTTCTCCTACTTGACCATGAGCTTCGATTGCGGACCAAAAAGAGGACGGCTGACTATTATGAACCAACTCAGTCAGCTCAGCTGCCAGTCGTCTTTGAGCACTCCGTTTCTCGGGTTGTAACTAGGTGGATGTGAGATCGATACAAGAAGAGCACCCATAACAATACTACCTTGTGCACCTCAACGATGTCGTGAATTTCCGATAGCGAAAGTAACGTAAACAGCTTGAGGTATTTTTCAACATCAGCGTCTTCGACCTTGATAAAATACTACATCGGACATCAGGAGAATGTTCGCCGACAGACAAAAAGAACCTCACCTGATAAAAGTCAAAAACGCTGGTCAATGTTGGGTCTAGCCAGACGGCGTTGCCTGCGCTTTTTCCGAACTTCTCGCCCGATGCTGTCGTCAAAAGTGGGGTGGTCACGCCAAAGGGCTCGGGGACCGTGTCTGAGGGTGGACTAAGGCGACTGATGAGCTCTACGCCTGCGACGATGTTCCCCCACTGATCAGAGCCGCCGACCTGGATCGTGCATCCGTAATGTTTGTGCAGGTAGTAGAAATCATAGGCCTGGAGGAGCTGATACGTGAATTCGGTGAAGGACATGCCCTGGTGGGACTCTAGACGTGCTCGGACACTGCAAGATACGTGAATCACGGAAAGTTTGTCGTACGACAGATAGTTGTCCCACCTCTCTCTAGTCAGCATTGTATTCACTCTGGCATTCACACCCACCCGCTGCAAGAACTCAAGGATGCCAAAGTTCTGATACCATTCCAGGTTGCTCTTGACGTGAACCTCATCCCTCGCAGGCCGGAACCCACCCTGCAACCGATTTCCGGCATATTCAAACGCGCCACGAAAGAACCGTGTTACGCCGCGTGAAAGAGCCAGGACATTTTCGTGGACCAGCCTCACATCTGCCGGGGAGCGTTCTGTCAAGCGGCCAGAAGGATCTCCAACGAGCCCGGTTGCGCCACCTATCTGACTTTTTATTACGGTGATGACTCTGTGGGTAATCAGAAGACCGTACCAGAGGCATGGTATGGTGATTCCGAAGTTCGAAGTGCAGTAAGCACATCATTGGAAACAGATGGCCAATGTGGAGTGCGGCTCCTGTTGGGTCGATGCCGGAGTAGACGGTCTGCGATGCAGTTTCGAGTGCATGGCTGAGCTGCTGGGGCCTTGGTCCTGTGTGAGTAAGGAGACGACGGACTTGGACAAAACTTGCCTGGTCGCCTGCGAAATGAAGCCACGCTCGGTCAGCTCACTGTACAGCGTCGAAATGCCTCGTGCAAGTGGCGGTGAATGCCTGGCTACCAAGTGCGAGCTATGGAGCAGCATAAGTTTTCGTTCATCACATGACTCGCCCGACAACATACCGGACCGCGTCCGATCCGGATTTTGCGGAGTCGCTGGGAAGAGAGATATTCAGCAGCGAACAGCTGCCTCGGAGACAGTAGCAGATTTACACGACTATTAAATAAATAAGCGGCGCAGGCAAACGCACAGGCGGCTTCAGCACACGGTATTACGACTACAGATCGTCGCCACCCCCGTGCTGCATCATCCATCTTCCCTCTCCGAGGACCCCTGCCGCGAAGATTGCGTTTAGATCTCTGTCGTTCGTCTGCCTGAATGGATAATGAATATCGACGCGCCTAGACACCGAACAGCGAAAAATACCCACAGGGTTTCGGAACATTAGACGAATAAAATGTCAATGAAAGCGGAACAACACGGTAAGGGTTCTTCTGTGAAGCCACACGCTGTATACGCAACCGAAAGCCATGTAGGCCTGCAGTATCGGTGTTTTAACCCTTGGGGTGTCAACGTGGCACGGAGGAAAGTGCTTCAGGTATTGATATTCAATGCATACAAACAGGCACAAGAACTGTCCTACTGGTACTGTAGCTGCTTCGGACAGAGCCAGTAGTATGGTTTGATACGAAGCGATAGATTAGTGTGAACCATATTTAGCAGAGTGGGCACTTGTTCAGCCTTCGACGAGATTAGGGTACAGTACCGAGGCCTAGAAGCGGGAGAACAACGCAGGTGATGACGCGAAGGGATTAAATCAATGAGGGTACTTGCATGCCGCTCAACGATCATCATACAGAAGGATTTAAAGACTCACGCTTCTTGTTGGTGCGCGTCTTGCATTGTGCCGGAGCCAGGGAACTGCAGCGGTACTCGTAGTATGTACGTACATATTGTGTCGTTTTACGGGCGCTTTGACGCAATATCCTGAATGTAAGTTCAAGGCATAATTAGATCAGTCAAATACGCCGTACAGGATTGGATGGCAAGGGAGCCCCTTGCGAGTGTACCGAGTAATCAGTGTTTCGGTCAGGGATCTGAGAGCAGCACGGACCGCGCAGTTTGAAAACCAATGCAGATGTCACGAAGAAATACTTCCTCGGATCAAGCAACTGGGGATAGAGCATTGGCAGAAGCACAGGGTACTATATATGTAGTAGGCCGGCTTGCCGTTTCTTATGCAAGCACGTAGGTCTGGCCTAGATGAAGAGAGGCTGGAAAGGACGAGCAGAAAGAAAGAAGCCAGGAAGACACGGATTACGGGCAAGCAAGCAGTGGGAAAGAGAGCCAAGGCCAGTATAGATTTGCAGGACGTAGATTTGGGATACGGCGAGTGAATACCGCCCTGGACCCGAAAGCGACTACATGTAGGGCAGCGGCGCATCTGAGAAGGTGAAATGATTGGAATGAAAAGTAATATATGTAGATACGAAAGATGAGCATATTTGCCAGGAAAATGGCAGGCTAGTAGGGCCAGAAGAAGCAATAACACCCAAGGGGAAGGATACGGGGAAAGGGCGGGGAAATGGAACTGAATTACAAGGTCAAATCAAGGCAGTCGGATAATCGGAATCGGCAATAGGGCCGGAAACCGGATTGGGTCGGAGATTGAAAAATTGGTAGTTGGGAACAAGGTTTCGCTTCATCCCGTGATAAGGGTCTTTAACAGCTACTGCACCGACCTCGACCGCAAGAATGGGCTGTACGTCGTTCTCATCTCTTTAGACCTTGCTGATCCTCATTTCTTCGTGATACAGCTAATAAACCTCGAGGACTTCAGGCAGCTCGCAAGCTGCGCAATGACCGCCGCGAAAATCGCTGGGTGCGCCTTTTTTTCCTCACGCCTTTTGTTGGGCAGCACGCTGAGGAATATCGGATTTCCCTCAGGCGGACAAAGCGTACAAAAAGCGCGCTCTAGGAAACATCTACAAGACGTCACCCACTGGTGGCTCATCGCACGCCAAAGGCATCGTCCTCGAGAAGGTCGGTGTTGAGGCCAAGCAACCCAACTCTGCTATCCGCAAGTGTGTCCGGGTGCAACTGATTAAGAACGGAAAGAAGGTGACAGCCTTTGTGCCGGTGCGTTTCTGTCGCTTTACGCCTTGCAAGTGCTTATCGAATGCCACATCACCGGCAGAATGACGGTTGCTTGAACTTTGTGGACGAGAACGACGAAGTTCTGATCTCTGGCTTCGGTCGCCGTGGCAAGGCCAAGGGTGATATTCCCGGAGTACGGTTCAAGGTCGTCAAGGTCTCTGGCGTTGGCCTGCTCGCTCTCTGGAAAGAGAAGAAGGTGTGTCGTTTTCGGGTCCCCTGACTGCACCCGAACATTCTAACGTACCCTTGATCTGCAGGAGAAGCCGAGGTCATAAACGATGCGCTCGCAAGAGAGCATTTTTTGTGCCAATGGTTGCTACGCCTTCCCCGTCGTCCCATCTCCATGCTGTATTGCGTTCTTTATTTGTTCATGCCATGCACCAATATACTAAGTATGCTCGCTCTTCCCGTCATCTCAGTATTGTACAGTGTGTAAGGTAGCAAATAGCGGCAGATGGCAGCAAATGGCCAGAAATGACACCAGAATTAAGGGGACCAGCGTGACAGCGTAGGAAAGGAGCGAATCAGAAGCTGGCTATTGGTTATCCCGCTGAGGACCTTTCCAGTGCTTGCCTGTTACCTGTGTGCCACGTTCCGTCAATCGGATGTCTCGTCCTCCCCTGCCTCCTCGTCGCAGCGTACCTCCAGCTCCCGACCAGGGAATAGCTGCAAGAATCGCTAGCTTGCAGCTTGGGCACATTGGCCGCGGCAAAGCCACCCGGGTGCTGCCGCAGGACCGCGGTCCCGACTTTCTCCGTCTTATTACTCGTCCGCCACCGCCAATCCCGACGTCCAGTGCCCCGCCCCCCCCCGCCCCCTCCACGACATCCGCCCGCCCGTCTGCCTACCCCGCCTCCAGAACCAGAGTCGTCCTGCCTCAAATGCCACGATTTTTCATACATTGATGCCCACGCGGCCCAGTTCCCCCGCCAGACAGTCAGCTCCCTCGACCAGCTCGCATACGACCTCTCCTCTCCCTTCGACTCCGAGACCGAAAAGTGCCGTGCAATATTCACTTGGCTGCACCACAACGTCGCCTACGATACCGTGTCCTTCTTTTCCGGAAATCTACAGCCCGCAACCGCCCAATCCACTCTCCAATCGGGGCTGGCAGTCTGCGATGGCTACGCTGGTCTGTTCGGGTACCTCGCTGAACGCGCTGGCGTGCAGTCTTACAAGGTCACTGGTCACGGGAAGGGATTTGGGTATGCCGCAACAGGCCCCGACGCGCCCGTCCCTCCCTACCAAGGCAACCACGCTTGGAACTGCGTTCTCATGGACGGCGAATGGCGGCTCATTGACTGCTGCTGGGGCGCTGGTGCCCTGGAGGGGTCTGCGTTCCACAAGCGCTTCACCCCCGTGTGGTTCAGCATGTCCCCAGCAGAGTTTGGGAGGCGCCATTACCCCGAAGACCCGTCCTACCAGCTCATTTCCGAGGAGGACGGTGGACCCGTGTCCTGGGAACAGTACGTCCTCGAACCAGAGGGCCCCGTCATCTTTCAGGATCTCTACAAGCTCAACTTTGACCCGTATATGATACAGCCGGCTGAAAAGTACATACAGAGCGGGGCATGGGCTACTTTTCATATTTTCAAGCTCTGTGAGCACATGTCGAGGGCCGAGGCGGATAATTATGTTTATTTTATCAGCGATCCCACCAACACGCGGACTGCGATGCAGGTAAACGAAGAAGGAGGCTGGAGCGCTACTGTGTATATCCCTAGAGGAGGAGGAGAGCTCTCTCTCTACTACGTCACGCAATGCGATGGCAGGGATGGGAAAGGGCTCAGTGTTCAAGCGTTCAATAATGCTAATGGCCGCAAAGCCATGTCTTTTGGAGGTATGGGGAGATGGACCGTAGTCTAGTATACCCTTAGCTATACCCAATTGATAACACCGAACTTGGAGTGAAATACATTTATACCGAATGCAGCAGTACTAATTGACAGAACAGGCTACAAGTTCGAGGTACGGGGTGTATAGTCTACCACCACCACATCACAGATGTAACCTGCAGCAACATGCACTGACTTGGTCGAGACGAGCCCATGTCATGACACCCTGGACAGTGATTCCCTCGAGAGTAGCACGGAAACCTTGTAGCATTGACAGTCTTGTTAGGAACAAAATTCAATAGTTGTGGCGACTTCTTTTGCCGCTGCAAGTTCTTCGGTTCAAAGCATGCAATTCCGATGCGATATTTTAACAAAGAAAGCACTATTATCCCAATCCATATAGATCAGCACGGTACACGTATACCCTGACCCTCTAAATATCGCTTCATATCCGCCATCAACTCCAGCTGCTCATCCACCGTCAAACCGCTTACGATCGTCTGTAGCACCGAGCCCACCGTGACATGATGTTCACGGATCAAGCTGCTATAGTAGACATAGATGAAGACACCCATCAAGAACCTTAACGCCACAGTTAGGCTCGTAACATAGGCCGCAACAGCTATATACGTACTGGCAATCCATCCGGTCCGTCATTCCACCATGTCCAGGGATGCTGTGGCCGAAATCCTTGATATTAAAGGCACGCTTGAATCCGGACGCAAAGAATCCTCCAAACGGTGCAACGAGCGACGCAAAGATCGACATGAACATAAGATGGAAGTGATATAACGTGTAGGGGATACTAGTAATCGAAATGCCGAACTGTCGAGGCAATGAGTACCAATGACATAGAGAGATAACATAGATTACTCACACAAGCAGAAAGGACGCTAGCAACGGGGGTCCAGATTTGCCATTCTTTCCATACGAAAACCGGGTTGGGTGTGCATGTAACGTTGCTCCAAGCACTGACGCCCAAGTCGTGTACGGGACATATCATGTACTTGAATCTCATAAAGAATGAGCCCCACAGAAGAGAGAAAAGAAGCGTCGTCCAAAACGCGCCGACGAAACCCTCGACGGTCTTTTTGGGAGATAGGGAGATAAGTGGTGTCCTACCTATTGTTTTGCCCCAGATGTAAGCGAAGACATCATTACAGATGACCAATGATGCGGGAACAAAGAACCAGATAAGTCCTTCGAGAATGTTGTTCATGATGAAATGGCTGTAAAGAAATCAGTATAGGCGGTGAAGTGACTCTGTAACGCGACTCACCTAGAAACGACGATGAACAACAAAGTCATGTGGACCCAGCAGAACAGTCCAAATTGCTGCTTGAGGTAGCCTTTCTTGAGAGACATGACGAATCCCATAAAACCAATGGTGTACAGCATAAAACTGATCATTCGGTGATTCGTAGCAAATGGGAGCAATTGCGCATCAGCGAAAACCACATGCTGTGAAAATATTAGTGAGAAACAGTCCACTACAAGTCAGCCAAGGATAGTACCTTGAAGTAATAAATGATACTCTCCCCGTAAAGGAAGTAATTGGTCACGGCGAAGAAGTACCAGTTGAGGGTCTTACTCCAGGGATCCTTTATATCCTCCGAAGCAGACGCCTTGATATCTGATGCCTTCAACGAAAAGAGGGCTGTTACCTCTCGGTAAACGAGGGTTTGACAAAGCATAACGAGCAGAATCATATAGCCGTGGCCCATGAGTAACAAACCTGGAATGCACTTAGCCAAAACCCAGTCAAACGTGCAACCTGCGTACCGATGAATCCAAAAATCATAATGAGCGTCCACACCGTCCGTGTCACAACATTCTGCCTCTTCTTTGCTTCTTCAGGGTCTGCCGCATCTGCTTTGGCAGGCGGCTGGGGTTGCTCGGCCTTTTGGGGCGGGATTACATCATGGGGCGGCCCTGTGGGAGCCACGACTGGAGGCGTTGGCTTTGCGCTACCATTCACTGGTGTAGAATTTTCTGGTCGCGAAGCAGGAGGCGGTGGCGCAACTTGGATTTCTGGCTCTGGTTCGGCCACGACAGGTGGAGGTGCAGACTCTGGGGGCACGACTTCTTCGACGATAGGTTGCTCTTCTGGCACATTTAAAGCGGGAATAGAGAATGTCTCTGTCACTGTGGTGGCCTCAGCCGGTGGCGGAGTTTGTGGTGGTGCAGGAGACGGAGAAGCGTCTCTGCTTTTTGCCAAGGACTTCTGTTGTTTTGCTTCACGGCGAGCGAGCTTTGCGGCCTTTTTCATGGCAGTTTTTGTTAGTTTAGTGGGCTCTTCAGAGGTACTGGAGAGTATGAATGGTAGGCAAATGGTCCATGTAACTGGGCTGGAACGCGCACCTTGGGTTTACTGTTTCTTCTGGTACCCTCGGAACAGTCTCTTCTTCGCTCTCTTCACCGAAGTCGACATTGAGTGCGTCAAATGCAGTCTTGGACGCAAATATGCTCATTGTAACGGTCCTGTGTGTGTGGACGGACGAGGGGTGTAGGTAGAAGTGATGGAGAGAATCAGAATTCGAATTCCGTGCCGAACTCACTTGTCAGGAACACGTGTTATTTCTGTGCCCATTTCACCTGTCAACTGTCGAATCTCGTCTCTTGAGTATTTCTCATTCAGAAAACAAAGGCTACAAATGTGTTTCTATATAAGACAGTGCAACGGACATAAAATAATAAGAGTGGTGTGTATAATAAAAACATTGAGTGTCCGCGCCCAAGCGTCCCGTCCTAATCCTTGACATATATCGCACAGTAATTGAAGGGAGAGACGTCAGAACTTCCAGTCAGCGTCAGCCTCCAGCGCCCAAGGGACTGAGCATCATTTGAGAAAAAATATGTATAGAAGCAAAAGCGCCGACGTACATTTCGTGACAAGCGTCTTCGAGAAAAGCTTTTCGATTGGCACCTCGTGGGTTTTGCACCAAGCAGCTGTTATTCTGCTCATCGGTCAGTGGTGTGAAAAGGTCAGGAACACGGGAGGCGAAAACTAACCTAGGGTCTAGATAATTGATTTTACTACGAGAAGAGTGTTAGAATCAATTTAATGTGTCTTGGAAAGAAATTGCAAACCTGGTGCCCAGTGCGACCTCCTTGCCTGCATCTCTGTCAACCATCTGTAACTTAAATGCCTTGATCTTCTGTCCAAGTTTTTCGATAGCCTCTTCCAGCTTTTCCGCTGTTTTATTCGTCTTCGCCTTCCTCGTACCCCGCTCCTTCGCCAGTCTCTTGTATTCGTCCTTGATAGCCTTGATCCTGTTATCGAGCACCGCCTGATCATGAGGTTCTTTACCGTCTTCAACGAGTTTCTCGTTGTCTTTTTCGAACTTCTTCTCGGCCTTTTCGATATCCTTGTCTCTCATGCTTTCCTCGTGAGTGGTGATCCAATCATCGTCGAGGTCTGATTCATCGTCAGCATACTTGTCCTTCGACTTGTATTTATCATCCAGAGCAAAGAGAGCATGTCGGATTTTCATACGTTCGTACTTCAGCGATCGATACTGCGAATAGCCGTCAGACGGCGTTCTTCTGGATACTCTGGAAACCACACCTTGTATTTCATCTTTTCCATCGATTGGTCGTGTGTCTTGGGAGCTGCACGTTGATGATTGCATAGAATGGCGACCTGGCGATTGGCGTGATTGTAGGCATTGAGTTTTTCTTGTAACGTCGCATTCTTGAGTTCATGTTCTTTCTCGTCCAAGAGTTGCTGGAACGTGATGGATGCATTGTAAGTACGGAAGACCTTCGCTGTAAGACCCTTCATTTCGCTTGTAAGATGCTTGTTCAAGGAAGAGGTCTGAGCGGAGATGTGTTAGACAATGCGATATAGCAGGGGCAAAATATTCTTACGTTGACACGATCGAACAAGGCGTCTTCATCCTCCTTATTCTCCTTGAATATTCTGATGTTCTTGAAACCTGAGGATCGACGGGTACTTGGTTGTAGTAACGAATGGAATCCTTGCCGAGGAAATCGAAAATGATAATGTTTGGCGATTCCAACGTAAGATGCTCGCAACGCAGGGAACAACAGCCTACAGTATCAGCTTCATCTTCTCCTTTCTCATTACCCGCACGAAGTGCAAGTTTGTCGATGAAATACATGGCCGTCGCACGCTGTCGATCAGCCATTACTTTCGACCTCAGATCAGCATTATAGTTTTGCCGAATTCGGTCAACGTGGTTCTACAAGGATCGTTAGAGATCATAACAAGTTCCATTATGTCGACCAACCTTCAATTCACGGGCCTTCTCAAACTTCATCATGTCGCTTTGCCCCTTGAGGGAACTGCCTGCGGCCAAGAAAACGTACTTGTGACTGTTGTTGATGTTTTCCGTCCAATTCGCCAACCAAGTAACAGTATTATCATGTTGAATCGCCTTCCATTTTCCTGGCATGTTCGGGACAGGAATGGGTGCATCTTTGCCGATGTTCAGCGTTATGTCTTCCGGACGAACACGGAACTACATGACATATCAGTGAGGGCACTTCAGCAAAATAACTGGTGATTCGTGATTCGTACCTTTAGAGCTCCCTTCTTAGGATGCTCGCCGCGGCCCCTGAATAGCCCGGGAGGCTCTACGCGGAAGTTGCCCACTTTCTCTTTGCGTCCATCCAACAGGCAAGTCGTATACTTGGCCTCCATCTCATCCCTGGCCTTCTTTATCTCTTTCTTCTCTGCCGCTGATAAGCTCTTCTTCTTGGCCTTTTCGGCTTCGAAATGCTGGAACATTGGCCGGAAATCACAGAGCTCGAAGGAAACTATTTTTGTACCATCAAGCTGGTAATCAAATAACATCAGGTAAAGGGAAGGACCAAAAATGAACATGGTAACGAACAGGAGGGTTTGCTTTTAGGACTTTCTTCCAATCCTCGAAGAAGTTCTTGTTGAAAGTCGCATCTTGCGCGTGGTCAGTTTCTACCATGGCAGCATAAAATCCAGCAACCTCCTCAGATGCGGGCGGTAGGTCGACGTCCTTGCCTAGAGGGAACGAGCGTCAAAAATGAACAAACATTGATGAAACGGCCGAGGCGTACCATCATACTTCATTTTAACGTCGGGAGGCAGAGGTTCATATGGGGGCGGGAATATTACACCATCGTGTTCAAGGGTTGTCCACTTTACGGAGCCATCGCCTGCCCCCACCTCCCACCATCTGAACACCTCTTCCTCTTCCTCCTCCTTCTTCTTGCCTTTGCCTTTCTCTTTCTCTTTCTCTTTCTCTTTCTCTTCTTTTTCCTTCTTCGCACCACGCTTCTTCGGCTTTGAGGTATCGCCCTCGGATGCAGCTTCCCCTCCCTCCTCCTTCTTCGCCTTCTTCGTCGCGCGCTTAACAGGCTTCTTGACGGGCGCGTCGTCTTCAGATTCTGGTTCGCTTTGCTCCTTAGCTTTACGCTTTCGCGGCGCAGCTTTCTTCTTCTTAGCGGGTGGGGATGAATTGCTGCTGTCGGAGGCTGCTTCGTCATCATCCTCGACCTTGGCTTTCTTCCTAGCTGGTCGCTTAGACCGTCCGTTAGCCTTGGCCTGAGGTGGCGCGCCATTGAACGCTTCACCGTCCGTGGATTCATCCTTGACGGTTTTACCCTTACCCTTCCCATTAGCCACAGATGCTGATACAGTAGTGGCGTCTATAGCGCCTGGCATTGGGACGGCGGCCGAGGATTGCTTCAAAGGAGAAGAGGCGAGTGGTGGTATCGTCCTCGCTTGACGATTCATAGTATACAGCCCTTTTGCGCTTCTGCCTAGGAGGTTGCACAGAGGACTGGGGTGTGCGTGTCACTTGAGACTGATGAAGTGTCAAAAGCAAAGAGTGGTAAGAGATGATGCTGAATAAATTTGTAGTTGACTATTCGTACCAAGGGCATTTCCTCATCATCGCTGGGCTGCTCGACAGCACTTGTGCCATTCTTGCCGTTGGCGTAGCCGTTAGGAGAGGAAGCAGCAGGACGGCTGTCGTCAGAGAGCATTGCTGAGTCTGTAGACATGATCGATGTGGATATTTAGGCGATACTAGAGGAAAATAGATATATACAGCAGAAGGTGAAGGTGTCGGTGAGGGAGAAGATGGTAGAACGAGGTAAGGAGGCGGACAGTTGGACACTGATGAGAATTTGGCAAAGTTTTGACGAGCCAGCCCTCAAGTGGTCACGCTGCTTATCTCCAAAATAGGCAACACCTACTTCACCCGTTCATTCCGACCAACAAGGTGAGCACAATTTGTGTCCTTACCGCTGCCGCCGCGACACTCACCGTGCTCCCAGAATGTCGAATTTGCCGCTGTACAGAGATCCTTGGGCTAAGTTTGAGTCCTGGCGAAAACACCCCGTCTTCTCTCAACAGACCATGCTCCGTAATCTCTTCCCAGGGTTTGGAATCGCTGTCGTGGCATTCACAGGCTATGTCATTGCGGAGAACATCTACCTGAAGGCAAAGAAGTCTGAGGCTGAGCCTCACCATTAGATGTATAGGCGAGCTTCACACATCATCCTTCGATTTGTACGCTTACCCTCATGTCCAAAGCTGTATTACGGCCGCAGAATTTACTGTTCCAATGACCCGTGGCCCTGAATGTTTGGCGACTCACGAGAGCCCGATTTCAGTTACGCTTAAGATTACCTTACGCCATCTTTGAGACTGGACACCGTAACATCGCTCTTTTCGATTACCCCTTGTCATAGGCACTGCAATATTGAAAAATATCAGTCGCCTGAAGGCACTGATGCAGCCTCATATACCGGCAGGCAGATGGTTGAACTCTACATATGATGCCGGATCCCCCAAACCTCTTTACCAGCGCTGTGGAGTGTAAGCTGTCCATGTCGCGCTTCATATAAGTTTATAACGCCTGGAACATCCACTCACGACATCAACCTCGTGGGTCTCTTGATGGTATACGACCTGCGCGTCGTTCACGGAATCGTGGGTTCTTTCGTGGTTCTACTCTACCTTCGTTCAGGTCTACAACGCAAATATCCTAAAATAATATGAACCATGCAATCAGACCTTCAATACCCTGCCGCAAGGATGATTTGTGATCAGCTGGACCTTGCTCCGGTGAATGGACTAGTAAGTCCTGATGACGAATTTCAGAGTCAGTCCGCTCATAATGGAGGCTTGTGCATGCCCAAATGCTCATATTCGTATTAGCGCCTCGGATATGAACCCGCAAGACGGCGATATTCTCGGAATGTGGCGAGAGACCTTCCGGACCCTGCTCTGTGGCCAAACATCGTCCGACTAATGAGCCGTCAATTCGAATCATGTTCTGTAAAATGCATGCTCATATGGCCTCCCGCGGCTTGTCTTCGACCAATTATGGGGTTCGCTATGATACTGCGAACTTAACATCCTGGGTGTAGGACATCGGATGCAGGGAGCATGATATTTATGGATGCGGTTGGCGTGATCCCTGTTTGTGGAGCTGGTATTAGCTAATGTTTCACCAGATGGCCGTTCAGTTCCTTTGTGTGAGCTAACTGAGTGGCCAAAGGGAATCCCAACCATCGATATAATCGTGAGGCACACATAGATTTACGATTACAGCCTCAAGTGCAAATGCTGGAAGTGTTGTCAACTCCCCATACCCCAATGGTCTTGATAGGTAGGTGTCGTTCTACACGTGTTCATTGTCCTCGTCCGTCGAAAATTAACTAGGCGATAGACAACGTATGAGTAGGGCATTTCTCAACTGAACTCGCCACCCTGACCGCCACCAGCCACAATCTCACACATGTGGCACG
>JAUDZF010000277.1:0-27992 GCA_030407055.1 Armillaria mellea
GTCATTGTGCTGTGAACAATACCTTGTCAGGCTGGTATTGGTGACAGCCGACATTATTTCCCAGACTCCTTTTCACAAGTGGCACCTGCAACAGAAATCTGGCTGCCGACTAGCTTGGTGCTCTTGCATGACTTGAACACGATCACCATGGCAGGGTCGCATGTGTCTGCACCAGGGTTGAGAGTTCAGAAATTCTGGCTGATACTATCCACTTACAATTGAGATACACTTCCTCAGCCACCTGCGGGAGCTGTGTAGATGAAAGCAAGTGGAATGAGACAAGACTGGCAGATCTCAGTGAACGCCGCAATTCTTTGATGCCATAACACGTCAAATTTTATTTCATGCTGACAAAAGGCAACATGGACCACTGGCAGGAGCTTTGGAGTTTGAATGGTAGAAAAGGGCCTGGGACGTGTTAGCACATTGACTGAAATCAATGGCGACACTAAGCCTTTTATACCTTGTCCCCAACTTTCATCTCCTTTATGAGATTTCTAGCCTCATAGTTGCAGATCCCCTCCCATGCTGATGTACCAATGGTTTCAAAGTCATCGACACTGAACTATTGGGATGTCTATAAGGCTCTTATATATGGCAGTCGTGAAGAGTGAGTACACCTAGTGCCATATCATGAATATCATCCTAATCAAATCAAAAACAGGACTTTACCTTTACACCCTTTGCCTTGACAAGCCAGGAGTCTGGTTTCACCTTGAGCAGCCAAAATTTCTTAGGCTCTGACATGACTGGGAGTGGAAAAAGAATGCCAGGTCGTCATACACTAAGGAAAAGATGATACTTTACGGATATAAATATGAGTTATTTCACCTTTTATATATGGCTTTATAGCTGAGTGGTTATAGTGTGGCATTGCAGTGATACACATGTGTGTGTAATGATAGGTTGTGTGTTCAATCCTTACTCTGTGTCCTCTTTTTTTTTTGAAGAAAATGTTATTTACTCAGACAAAATAAATATTACATAACGCAGTGTAGGAATATGCGTTCGGACAAAGTCAAGCTGAGAAAAAAATAAAACACGCATAGTTTCATATTTAAAGGGCCGGATTATCGAAACAACGTACTGCAGATTTAGCACAGCCACATATTGACGCTTATTTACATTTGGCAGACGATAGGAAAGGAAATATTATAACAATGGGTTGACCTTGCTTTTCAGCAAGGTAACTTACCTTACATAGTCTCTCGTAGAAGACAACATGAAATTATTTGAATCTGAAATTCGCCGCCATCTGGGCAAAGGCGTGATCATATTCCCACGCCATAGACGTGTCCGGCAACCGTGACAACGTGATTTACTCTCACAGTTCACGACCACAACCTCCGCTATTATTAACCTCTATCTTGTTTTGAACCACATATAATGCCGGAAAATCCGCTCAAAAAATCCCTGTCAGCAGGTGCGATGTTATAACATCGGATTCCGGACGTCACTTCGGCTCGGTTACCCATCAAGCCGGGCAACAAATTTGACTCCGCCAAATATTGACAGCGCTCTCTTCCTAACTTCCATCATGCAGAACGCCGGCGATATGACGAGTGCGCGCGAGCGCTCTACCATCGATGTTGCAGCGGTGAGGAACATGTTGTACGGCAAGTAACCTTCATTCGGTATTCTGCCTTAGAATGCTCACATATGATGTAGATGGTCGTGCACGCTGGGAGCAAAAGCAGAGGATTGAAAAGATCCTTTCCAGTGACCCCGTGTTTGACAAAATGAAAAGGTAGGCTTGCAGAACATATGTTGTTCTCTACTGAGATGAAATAGGCCTTTTATGACCCGAATGGAAGTATACAACCGTGGCCAGCGCCTTACAAATCGCATATATCGGCTTGAACAGGACTTGGGATGGACGAAAGATGATACTATCGTCGCTTTCTCAGTCCTAGATGACCGCCTTCCTTCCGGTCTACACAGCGATGGTGCGTCGATGTCTCCCTTACGATTTTTATCATATCCTTCCATGTATTTCTAGCATTTGAACCGGTCATTATTGGTCAAGGGTCGCCCGCCCTTTTAGAAAAGTATGCGAAACTGGTTGCTACACGTGGCATCCTCGGATGCTACCTGCAGACAGAGCTCGGCCATGGTTCCAACGTCGCTCAATTGGAAACGACTGCGACTTTTGTTCCAGAGACGCAAGAGTTCGAGATTCACTCGCCTACTCTTACCAGTACGAAGTGGTGGATCGGAGCACTTGGGAAGACGGCGACTCATGGCGTTTTACAAGCAAAGTTGATCCTGCCGAGGGGGAAGGATATGGGACCCCATCTATTTCTCGTGCCACTTCGATCCTTGAGTTAGTTTCTTCTGTCACCTCCTTCTATCCAACTTACTTATTTGGATAAATAGAGGATCATAAGCTTCTTCCTGGCGTCATTGCGGGCGATATAGGTACTTTGTCTTAGAGAGAACTATATGGTGTTGGTACTGATATATTTTATAATCTTTCAACAGGTCCGAAGGCAATGAACGGATACAGTCCTGTTGACAATGGGTATGCGCGGTTTGACCACTACCGGATACCAAAGGAAAATATGCTCTCCAAGTTTGCTCAAGTCACCGAAGACGGTACTTATATCAAACCGCCTCACGCGAAACTGAGTTACGGTGGTGTAAGAACAGTCTCTTTGTCAATATCGCTGTAGAACTGATATGCCATTGTTAGATGATGTACATACGCTCTGGGTACGGCTCTCAGCTTTAGAGTCTAGTGTTGGTCTGATACCGGTGCTTGAAGAATGATCTCTCATTCAGGGTGGGCGGTAGCTCGAGGTACGTCTGATATGAAGGTCCTCTAGGCTTTGATTGACGTCAGAATAGCTATCACCATCGCCATGCGGTATGCCACAGTTCGCCGACAAGGAGACAAGGAGGTAGATGGCCTGGAGCGTCAAGTCATCACGTATCCGTCTGTGTATGGCCGACTATTACCTATCCTCTCGCGTGCATACGTTTATGTCCTCCTGGGCCGGAACATAGTACGCTGTCGCTTGGGTTACGAAAACTGTTACTAATCATCCTACAGTTCAAGTCATTCAATGCCTTCTATCGGCAGCTAGCGTCTGGTGACATGTCTATGTTGCCTGAAATGCACGCCATCACGAGCGGACTCAAAGTCCTATGTACGGCAACGACTATGGCCGACATTGAATCGGCGAGACGGTCCATGGGAGGGCATGGGTACAGTGCCTTTGCAGGAGTAGGCAAGCTCTATGCGGATTACCTTCCCAGCGTGACGTAAGCTCCTCTTTTCTGTCAGAATTTATGGTCTCTCTGATGTATCGACAGGTTTGAAGGAGAGAACTTTGTCCTAGACAAACAGGTCCTGCGCGCAGCGCTCAAATCCTCAAAGGGCGATGCCTCAACTCTGTCACCCTTTTCGCAGTATCTTCGCCTTCTCCATGGAAAGCAGCAACTTCCCATCTCTTCATGGCAGGACCCAGCCGAAGTCGTGCTGCTGCTCGAATGGCGTGCTGCATCGTTGGTGAGGGATGCCGCGGAGATTGATGATGACTCAGATACCAGCATCACCCAACGAGTTTCGAAGGCTGTTGCGGAGGCATTTGTGGCGACCCAAGTAATGGAGATGATCGGTGCTGCAGAGAGCTCATTGAGAGCTGAGGACGCCTCGGTACTGAAAGGGCTCTTCATGCTTGTAAGCAGGCCTCTATCTTCTACTCGGCAAGAGACTGACAGGACTTCCTGCAGTACCTTCTATCTACAGTCGAAGGGTCCTTGACAGATTTCTTGACATTCGACCTCATCAAAGGCAACCAAACAAAGAACCTGCGAAGGGCAATGTCCAGCTTTTGTCAAGAATTACTCCCCAATGCGATTGGGCTTACAGATGCTTTTGGCTCCTCAGATTGGGAGCTCGACAGGTTTGTGTTTGATGCATTTTGATGATGGTTAGGGCTGATAGTGACATTTACAGTGCCTTGGGTGTATACGATGGGAGGGTGTACGAGGCGCTTTGGGCCAGGGTACAGACGGAGCCTTTGAATCGGACAGAGGTACCTGAGGCATACGAGGTTGGTGGTTTACGATCTCTTCCTCATGTTTTTCTCTTATCTAATGCCCTGGAAGGAGTCCATCAAACATATACTTCACCGAGGAAAGTGGTTAGCGAAGCTGTGACATATACCCGCCATCATACTACCATGAATGAGACCACCCCGCAAGGGCACATGGTGTAGTTGGTTTATCACGCCCGCTTAGCAGCGTCTTATGGGATTTTCGAGTGCGGGAGGTGTTGGGTTCAATTCCCAATGTGTCCATTCATTTTTTCGGTTTTATTTCATACGGTTAATCATTAGTAATTACACAGTAAATGATACATACTACGTCCGTCCTCCGAGCCTCGAGGTTCGATGTTGAACGACTCACGAGTCATCACAAACTTGAATGTTCAATATTCGACATTGGTTTTGAGTCTTCCCTGTGCAGGCAAGTCATTGTGATCGAAGTTGGTCGAAGTTCAAAATGCGCCATTCTCAAACTGGTGGCCATCTGTGGGAACAAACAGTCAAGTACTGGTACGAGGATTCCCAAGGTCATGGCGTACAACTGGGCATGGTAAGTACCTAAACACTACTCCGATTCTCTACTAAATGGATAATGAACAGGTTCTGAAAAGCACAAAGTCGAACCCCGCGCTCTGCTCGGCACACGCTACTTTGCTGGATATGGGGCGACGGCATGAGAGCAGATGACGAAGTAGCGGCAGAAGAGGATGTGGAGGGGCACCTCACCATAACGTCGTCGAAAACATCCAACATCGCACTGAAGGATACCAATGCGACATCTCAAATTGGTATGGAGAAAGGTAGTTTTCGAGGACTGAAGCTAACAATTATCGATGGCATCGAGGATACGGTTGATTATTGATTGCTGCATCTGAGAAGGTCGACGATCAGGGGAATCCGTATATGATTTTGGGTAAGATTACCGGGAGAGAGGGTGTCATGAAGGGGTGGGATTTTATCCGTTTGTGGCGA
Source organism: Armillaria mellea (assembly GCA_030407055.1). Classification (NCBI taxonomy): domain Eukaryota; kingdom Fungi; phylum Basidiomycota; class Agaricomycetes; order Agaricales; family Physalacriaceae; genus Armillaria; species Armillaria mellea. Next base: position 5,025 of record JAUDZF010000277.1, read on the forward strand.
AGGACAGTGCGGATATGTCAGCAGCAGAGTATCATCGTTTGGGGATCTATATTGATGCTCGAGACATGGAAGACGAGGCCCTGAGTGTCAAGGAAGAGGATACGGAGTCAGAAGACTCGTCAGAATAAAGTCGAAAGCTGGGGAATGTGACTGTCCAATTATTGTCTGAATATAAATCATATACGATTGATATGTTCATACTGCATTGTAAGTTCGTCTAGAAATAGTCAAGACCTGGTCCATCCTTGCCCGAGTGGGGGTTGGAGATATTCAAAGGGCATGGGAATTTTCAGTAGTCAGCCGCTATTCCCAGAAATTTTGCAGTCCTCTACAACCGGAGTCGCGATTCACGAAGTAATGTTTCGAAAAGCTATAAGGGACGAAGTATTGCTAGAAATCGCCTGCTGCACAATCATCACATAGTATCGTTTCTACTATTTTATGATAAGACTTCGTACGGATTAAACTTGAGAATGTTATCATGCTCGCGGTCTCAGCCTCTCATGCCCATAGTAATGATGATATCTTTTGTTCAAATCTTTTACATACATATGGACTATGATGCCAAGTATTGCGGGTCGAAATCCATTGCGAGAGCTGTGTAACGCGCTTGATTACGACCCACATTATTTGACCGACATAGGTGGGGGGATAGGGGTGGTACACAATGAGTCCGGAGATCGCAGTTCCTCGGAACTGATGCCCCGGACGATACATATATAATTCTTTATGACTATCGGGGGGAAGTCAGAAGGCTGTTAAAGATATTGTGCATAGAAAGGACCTCACCGAAGGAGAAGGAAAGGAAAGAAAACTAAGATGGAAAATGAGAGGGATATTGACCACAGTCGCGCGATAAGCTCTAACATCGCGAGGCTTCTGAGCAAGGCCCCTACCAAGAAAAGAATGAGGAGCGACGCTAGAAACCAACTCGGTCAGCATACACCCTCGGTAGAAACCAGGACTTGCTTATTAGATCCTGCACCGGCGATTATACTTCTGTACAACAAACTCATGAAAAGGTCCGAAAACGAGCAAATAAAGGGACATACCACGACCTGGCGCCTGAAATCCTTAACCTTCCACAAGGACTTGTAGATCGGGACGCATTTACAACGCAGCATCGCCCAAGCGTCTGTCCATGGATATCTGCTTGTAAGCCTGGTCTCTTCGTGCAAAGCACGAAACGAATCTTCTAATCTAAAGTTGCGTTCCAGATATCAAGCTGAGAAAACACATTACAGCAGCGCCGCTCACCCGTAGAACATGTCCCAGAGTGCTCTGGAGACATCCCTCCCCAGCCGCCCCGCCTCCGCAGCTTCGATGAGATCCCCGTGGGCGCCATCGATTTCGTGATCTAGGATGATGATGGCCTCAGAAGGGAGGGCCCACGACATGAGCTCTCGCAGTGCAAGAATGGCGTATTGAATCGCCGAGTCATCGTACTCCAGAGCCGCTAAGACCAAATGTATGACTAAGAATGGTACCACCGTGAAGCGTTGGTGCATAGTTCGGATAGTTCGGACGGGTGGTTCGCTTTGGGGGGCGGGGAGGGGGAATGAGAGCGGAAAATCTCCTAGGATGCTGTGGCAGACGCATATATATCGGGGAGAGATCGATTTATGTAAATATCCGGCCATGAGGAGATTAACTTGAGCCACATAACCACATATGCATTCGCTGAGCTGTATATGATTTTGAGTTATTATATCCTAAGGGGAAAAGGCTGACAGTAGACGACCGTTCGAGTTTCCTAGGATCTTGGCTCGCTGGAGCCTTGACGAATGAAAGACGGGATGTTTGTATTCCGAAGACTGGTGGGACAAGGCTTCTGGTACGAGCCGAGGTGATGTGGATTGAAGGGAGAAGAACCATATCTAAGCCTTCTTTCATCGCACATCACATAAACGTCTGAGAAGAGGATTAGCTCGTCATTTTTCAGAGGATTCTCCGTTCGCGATGGCAGGCTTGGAGAATATCTTGCGTTGGAGTCAACTAAAAAATTTATCGTCTGCCCGTGGGGAAATCATTAGAGATACACAACGTAACCGAGCATAACAGACAGAGAAATAATCAAGAATAAAGCTGAAATACCGAACGAATAGGAGAAGAGTAATATCGAATTCGAAGCGCAGAGTTAATCACATATGTCTGGAGGTCGAACGATTACAGCCGGCGCTATGATCTGCTTAGAAGGTACTAGGCCAGAAGGGTAGTTTTTGGTATCGCGTTTCTTTGGGAAGACGTTTGGTAGACAGAGAGGCTAGTTGCTGTTAGTATAGTAGACCTGTGGTCCTCTGGACGGATGATCTGAGAATTAAATATATATGCCTTGAAAATATCATCGAGTAGGCATGTCCAGACAGGCTAGCATATTCTCAGACATTTTATTCTGGCACCTAGGTTCGGGTAATCCTGTCGGGAGAGTGAGGTACTGCCTAAGAACTAACCAAAGCGTGAATGAAGTTGAAAAAAAAAAAGGTGACGGAAGGCCGGTCCGGGATTCTGTTTCTTTTTATTTTGCACCTTAGTGTCTCCCGAATACGGGCATATTTTAGGACCAATTCATTCATCAAACTTTGGACATTTTCCTACACAAACCTGGACTGCGTCGCTCCATTGGCATCTACTCGTCGTCTTAAAACGCTTTGGCAACTGCTCATCGTTCTCCTCACTGTGCAGTCAATATATTCCAATTTTCTTCTTGTCTGGGTTTATCAGCGACTTTTCGAAGTCCTGCAGATATGCATCCTTGCCATGCGCTATGCATGCTATCTGCCGCGCTTTCCCGCCACTGAGCGGAGAAAGGTTTCGCCACTTATCGCCAGGAATGCATGTTAGTGGTCGACGTTGCCCGTTTTCGTGGGGGAAGCTGAGGGGTAGGGGGAAGGGAAAGGGCGCACTTGAGCCTTTCTTCGACGACCCATAAAGCTGAAAGCGAAGGTGCGATTCCACCAGGGTCAGTCATTCAGCAAACGTTGACGCACAATGAAGATCTTTGTTTTCCGTTCTGTTACAAGAGAGAAGTAATACTTGTGACAATACACGGAAATGTCTTTGTACTTCGCAAGTCTTTGAACGAGGATAACAACCAGTAGTGAGCGCCGGTATCCTTTTCGTTGTTCTCCAAATTAACACTTGTTGTAACAATAAAGCTAGTGGCAATCCTTTGTTCCAAGAGCATAAAAGCTGGACCAATTTCTTCCATTGCTACCACCATTCGAGCCTTTGAAAATGTCTGAGCCCACCAACGAAGACAACGAGGTCATCATCGCAGAAAGAGGCGACCAGCGTCTCGCCATACCCAAACGCACCTTTTTGAAAAGGTCTTTCTCCGTATGGTGTCCTCTCGTCTGATCATCGCTCCATCATTTAAACGCCTTGGCAGTCCTTCCAAGCCTATGCAAACGAACAGCTTGATACTGCTGGAAGCACTCTCGTCACGCGGTCACTAAGAGGACAGGAAGGACGGGAAATACGCATCCCAAGGCAGCACTGGGCGGAGGTTCAACCGCTGATCCGCTCTGTTCAAATACAACCACCGCCGCCCCCGCCTAGTACGGGCCTCTCCGATACAGCAAAAAATATCATCTACGCAGTGACATTCATGGTTGTTGTGATATTCTTGAAAGCGAATGTTTCTCGTACGCAGTCGTCTCCTTTACCCTGTATACCATCGGCTGATTGAACTTCTTTAGTTTGACTCAGTGATGGCACGAATCGAGTACTGATATTCGTATTCACAATGTTTCTTTCTTCCTTGTTTTGCTATGCGATTGCACGTTTGATCTGACATGAATGTGTCACTCTCCTTTTTCATCATGCTCTACGAGTCTTCTTGTCGCGGCAAAGCTATTATCCTTCTCCTACCCTCGTACGACCCTCTCTTCCTTGCCTTTTTGATAACATTACCCGATCCACGCGTTCGGGAAACGTAAAACGCGTCACTGAGAATCTTCACAGCATCATAGGCTAGTAGATGTGAAGAAAGTTGAGGATTCGGTATGTTCGCCGATCGAGGGTTGAGCTGGTTGTCACACCTCTACTCTTTCCCTAGCACCGACTCCCGGAGATGAACATCACAGGGTGAGTGCCGCGTCTGATTCGTATATTGAAACAAAATATAAATATTCGCAGTCCTAGACTGGCAATATCATTGTTTTCGGTAAGTCGATAATCAGCGATCGAAGATTGTAGAGTACGATGGGATGATGCCACGAACGCACGATATGGTCCAACATTTATTTTTTGTATCGAATATTGAGGAACACCGGTCCTGCCTGAGGCTAGACATTATTTCGTCCGCTCGGTACGTCTTGTAGCCTACAGGTAAGATCCACCTTTTATACCATTTTTGGCTTGACGTTTCACTCGTGTGTCGAAAGTCTCATATAGTGGCGCATCATGGGTTAGTTGTAACCAACACCGGCATTAGCCATGTTCACACAGCTACGCGCGTCCGACGTTCGTTGCCCCAAAATAACCCAACTGTCGTTGCAATATGCCTAGCAAGTCGTTTTGCCGTTTCCCTGCCGAGTTCCAGGACGTTGTCCTGTATGTTTGAGCTAGGGCATCGCCCCTTGCCTATCAGGATTGTTTGTATTCCTGGACGGTGAGTTATAACACGAGCTATCGATTATTCTTGCCTCGAAGTTCATATCCGCTTCATGACCAGATGCGTGCAAGGACTCGGCAGCGGACTGCAGTGTCATTAACGAAGCAGGGATTGTCCACGTGCTAATGGCGTCGCGGACATTTTAATACTGGGGCAGCGCCACTTGTAAGAGTTATCATCTCTCGGAAGCGTTCCCTTCGCATGCTTTGGTCTTTAAATTTTAAAGCTTAAAGTTTGTGCTGTGGAGATTGAACGAACGAGCGCCAAGTACGCCTCTCATTGGTGGAGCTCCAAATGAAATGCGACCGTGTTATTTTTCTGCTTCCTTGTGAAACACCGAAGTGAGCGCTACGATATTTATCCCGTCTCTCACGGATATCGAGTTCAGCTTCCGGGGACAGCGCGTCATGATGCCGACGCCTGGAAAGCCGACGGCTCTGCGATTCTATTCGTTGGCCGCACTGGAAACATAAATTGGTAGAGAGCTCGGCGACGAAGCCATAACTGCGGCGCTTTCACGCCTGAGCTTTGATCATATGGTACAGAGGCATAACGCCTCTACTGATGCTCGATCATCAACAGCGGACAATGCTGTACTCCCGCCACCGAGGGTTCCGGGTACAATAATGGAATGACTTGAGAACGATAGACGACATGTCGCAGCAAGAAGACCCTTCCACCGGTCTGTACGACATTCAATCAAGAGAAATGAATTGGGCATGATATCATACTCAAGCCACATCAAGTCGGCACAGAACTCAGCTGATATGAACGTGGGCTCCTGGTAAATATCGGCGCATTGGCCCTATCCTTCGCCAACATGGAAGAGACGCCACAACAGGATAACGCGCGTGTCCAGAAAACGGCCCGTGGACTATTAGCCCCGGGCCCTATGGTTCTTCAAGTTCCTGATCAGTAACATAATTCCCCGGTTCCGGTCTTGAGTACGAGACTTGGAGCTCGAAGGTGAGTTGCGATTCCGCAATATGAGATGGATTCGGAGAGAAATGTAAGTGCCGAGCACTGAGGGTGCTGGGGAAATGACTCCTCTGAGGACTCTTCATCACGTTTCCATCATGTCTACGAGAAGAGGTGGAATGCTAAGCCCCATTCATAAGGAGAGTACCCGAGACCGGACGAGTTGAATATCTGGGTTCAAAGAGACATTCACATGGTTCAAGGATACCCGGTCCGAGCCTCAGACAGTTCGTGGACATAGGGTTCTTCTTCATAGTCTGACAATCCAGTGGCGTAACAATAAAAACTGACAAAAACCTTGAAGGGCTACCAGTTGGACCACAAGCATCGGCAAACCTCCAACTAGCGAAATGTTCAGCACACGATCGTTCCTGTAAATGCTGATGACGCGGAAATCTGCGAAGTTCAATTACAGGGTCGCTGTATTAACCCGGGCCGGTACCGTGAACCGAAGGCCGAAACAACAGTTCAAGGGAACGCCACTCCCCCTGGCAATATTATCTCAGGCGTGAACCCTTACGAATAGTCAGATACCGTGATAACAAGTTCTCACACCAGAAAGTTGGAGTCTCTGCCAGCATTTAGTAGAACGAGGTGATACTGACTACCCCGCCCCAGGCGGGATTTCCACAATAAGGAAAGCTCTCAACCTGACTTTAGGTGGATAGATATCACGAAGAAGATATCACATCCTGGAGAGTCCCGAAATTTCATTTCGTTTCATAAGTCTGTCATGTAGATCCCGATCTTAAGGAACTGCGTCAGCTAGATGAAATATGATGCCCAGGTAGGGAAATGCTCAACTTTGTTATCGGGGCTCTGAAGTCTGCGAATAACGACAGCGGCGCCTCAGCCGAGCTCAGCCGGTAGAGCTTGCATCTATCTTTCAGATAGTCTCCAGAGCGGCCTCAATAAGACGTGTATACGTGTAGTTGCATACCGATTTTTTCTTTTGCTGCTAGGCCCGGTGATCTTTTTTCGTGAGCCGATTCGGTCAAGACGAGCATGTCGGACAATGAACAAATCGCTTGATGATACGAGATATATACGCGCTCAAATCGCGCACGCGCAGCCTAAATGCCAGGAGAAATCTCGGGAGGTATGACAAACACAGGGAAGGTTGCCCTTCAATATTCGACGGAGAAAGAACCACGGATATTCACGATTGAGAGGCACTTGCTATGCTCTGACATTTCAAAGACAAGATAGGGTCATGCTAGCTACCCTCAGTCAGAGGAGGTGCGGCGTCGACCATGGCAGCGGCGTTGCCGAAAAAAGCGCACAGCTTAGCTATCAGTTGAAGATGAACACTTCCTCAAACACAACAGAGCACAGAATCGTGAGAGGTCCCTCTATCTTTCTCAGAAACGTGGTGCAATAGATTCACAGCCAGGCTAAGAGAGATACATGTGGACACAGGAGGAAATTCCGTGGCGGACCATATACGATTTGGGGTATCATGACACGGCCTCAAAGCATGAATGACAGCGAGCTTGGAATGCCACAGTGAATATCCCGCCAGCGCATTGGTTCAGGTTGTATAATATCGGAAAAGGAAGCTGCCAAAATGTGGCGTTACTGGCGCCGCTGTGCGTACCAATCCAAGCGTGCTGGTCCTGTGGTCCAGATTGAGTGGCGGACTCGGAGTACCTGATGTCAACTTCCCACGTGTGCTCCCGATCAATCGGCGATTCGCGACCCTGGCGCGACCTTCATATTTTTATTCCTGCTCTCGTCATTGATGCAGCCTTACATCTCCCCCCCCCTCTCTCTGTACTGCTACTGTGTTATCCCGCTTCGAACAGGGGATTTCAATTCACGCTGGAATTTTGATGTTCGCATATCTCCTTTACTTCTTCCTTTGATACCTTTCATAACTTGACCTATCTCATGCAGACGCGTCTTATCTGACTTATCAGGAACCAGGAGAACGCAAAATTGCTCACGGAGGTGGATGTTGATGCCCTAATTATTTATTTCTTAAGGTGAGCTACTCTTTCATGTCCCTCAAAATTTCATATACGGACTGAAGTACTCTCCGTAGATGTTCGACTCTTATACGTGCAATGCCTGCGGCAGCCATTATGAGCCTTCCCCCTGCACACGCGACATTTTAATTCCGGACTCTTTATACGCGCTCTGCAGCACTAACGACCCACCTCCCTGCTCCGAAATTCCTCACCTCATGAACCTACAACAAACCGTTCACGATGCCCAAGAAGAACTCGACTTCGAGATACGCCGCATCATGCTCAAGCTCAACGAAAAACGGATGGCCTTACAATGGCTCTCCAACGACCTCAAATCAGTACTATCCCCTATCCGCCGACTTCCTGCCGAAATACTTATGGAGATTTTCCTGCACGCCAGTCGTCTCCGTGTCACCGACACCACGAGCGATCCCTGGATCCTCAGTCACGTCTGTAGCACTTGGCGTACCGTCGTGACGGTCCACTGCCCCGAGCTCTGGTCTGACATCACCATCACCCCCTCCTCCTTCCGGCGCAAAGACTCCTTCTCCCTCGTACAAACCGCGTTGCGTCGTTCCGGTCTACGCGACCTCTTCATCGAATTCAAAGATGGCCGAAAACCCAAGTCGAAACGAAAAGCTGTAGCAACAGTCCTTTTCTCCCTACTAACCCTCGAATCCAACCGGTGGAGGACTGCGCAGCTCTCCTTATCTTCCGAACGCTTCGGAACGCTCTCGACCATTCGTGGCCGTCTCTCACGGCTGTCCCAAATAAATTTGACTTATATCGGTGACCAGACGCCGCCTCTACGTATCGATGCCTTCGAGATTACCCCCCGGCTCGAATCAATCTCCATTGAAGGTTTCCAACATGACCACATCGACACCATCATCCCCCTCTCCTCACCAAAACTGCAACAATTCCGTGATGACCGCGAGCTCGGCGATAACACGCTCAATGCTCGTGTCTTGGAGACAGTACGACACTCTCCCGCTCTACAATCTTTCCATGTATATCACCGAAATCGGCTTGATCCGCGTTCGACACTTCCTGTCACGCCACGCATCGAGAATGCATCCATCCATACGCTGCAGGCATCGGAAGGCGCCTTGCTCCGGAGCCTGCGCCTACCAGCTCTCAAGACGCTCTGGCTGGGCACCGACGAGAATTGCATGCTGCCATGTCCGGATGACGTCGTCGCGTCGCTCCAGGTCCTTATCTCTGTCTCCCAATGTTCCCTCACATCCCTCATACTCACCGAAGTATCGATCGCCAATACCGAGGACTTCATTAACCTTCTCCGGCTAATGCCCCAGCTCGAGGAACTCGAGATGTTCTTCCTTTTTTGGCGGGATGAGTACGATACCACCATGCAGCACGTCGTCTCGGAAATGATTGAGCCTTCGCCTCAGCCACAGGCTCTTTCACCCCGTCATGTGTTGCTCCCGGCTCTAACCGAATTTACCATCGAGGTATTTGACATCACGGATTCTCAGGGCGTCCGGTTTATAAATGACGTGTTCGTCGACATGATGTCGACGCGGTGTAGGGTGTATGACGCACCCAAGCTGAAGTACGTCAGGGCCGAGATCCGTAGTCCCAATCCCCTTCCCCTCTCAGCTGCAGCTACGAATCAATTGCAAGAACTATGTCATGACGGACTGGAAGTCACGATTCTTACTATGTAATTATAGCTTTCCTCTACGATCATAAAGAACTGAATATATACCCGCACTATTCTTTTGGACGCGTTGTCGTGTGAACGTAAGAAACTCTAATGTATCACCGGAAAACACCATCGGGTCAACTACCCGTTTTAATTTCGGACGAAAAAGTTCTGTCGAAGAGTCATACATATTATATAACAATGGATTGGGGTAGATTTGTTTCGAGATGCGCAACGAATAATACCTGAGATGGATACAAATTTGGGAGTCAGAGCCTGGGTAGTTAAATGGTAGCGTACAAAAATTTCCGTAGATATTAAGGCTGATACAAGGGTCTATACCTGGCTTACAGGTTCATACGCACCTCTACTAGTACTACTTCCCGCTCTCATGCTCAACCCTAACCCCATGAACAACCCCCTCCTGGCACTCCTCTTCGCCCCAGGTTCGTCTAGCTCATCTTCTCTCTCTCGTCTCCTCTTCGCCTCTCGGAAGCCCTCTATGGGTACGTCATACAACTTGTCATACTCCACTCCCAATTCTTTCCCAGCTGTCCAGAAGTCCTTACAGTTTCCCCACATCCCCAAATCGAACGGATTGCTGGCTTTACCCGCGCGAGCGAGGCCGTCAACCGCTTTGCCTTTCGTAAACCTGTCAAAGCCCAACAGGCTCATTAAAAACCCACCGGCGCGGTGTTGATGCTCCGGCTGCGGGGAAACGAGCGCAGTATCCTCTGTACTCAAGCCTCGATGGCCGTGACGGTGCCCCATCTGTCCGTTCATGCTTGCACCACCTCGTCCTCCCATGAAGCCAAACCGTCCCAGATTCGACACTTCGAGAGTGGTCATCTGTCGGACGATCTGCCAGATCTGAGAGGCAAGAAGGACGATGGTCCAGGATAGCTGAAGAGTTGCCCAAGCGGTAACGGCAACGAGGAAGCTGTCATACGATGTTATACGACATAGGTCTGATGGTAGAGGGCACGAGGGCGAGATATCGGCAGGATCCATGGAGAGTGGTATCGTTGAGAAGACTGGGACGTAATTAGATTCAAACAGTGCAAAGAGACATTGAATCCCTACATTGATATGCGAGATAATCGAAAGAGATGATGCCAATGACGAGCATCAACACAAATATCACAAATTGGCGATGGTTATTGGAGCCTACGCAGTTCCAAACCCATGGACAATGACTGGACAACGTCGGTCAGAGGACGATCACGCGCCAGAAGAACAACGTACTGGTCACTGCGGGCAATACACCGGTCACATATCCGACAGTGCTTTGATCGCAGTGGCTTACGAGCCATGCATTGTATACAGAATGTTTGACCGTTTAGTCTACCCTCAGAAGCAAGGTCTTCTATTATCTGTGCAGAAAATGAGGAACACATGACGCTCCTCAAGGAAGGAGGCTCACCGTTTTGAGTTCACCGTCATTGACCGGCTTAGGACACGTTCCCGGATCCAACATGACCGAACGGAAAAAGTTGTACGTGCATAAACCAAATGAGATCGCAAAAGTCAAATGTGCAAAAGCGTGGGATTGCGTTTCTGCGACTAAACATCAGCTTCGGTTGAACGAAACGAACGAGGCGCATACGTTGCACAAGCCTCGTGAACCAGCTGAACAGTACCCAGACCATCGATCCAAAGATGATCCCGGCAAAATAGGGTGTCTGTTGCACGCTGTCCGTATACGTGTTGTTGTTCAAGAGGACACGAGTAACTATATGGTGCATCCCAAAAAACTCAGCCATAGCTAGGAGAAGGCCGGTATACCACGGTAATATCGTGACGGTCATAAAGATCATATAGAAGAATATGGTCGGAATGATAAATATCGCGATTTTGGTATTCCGCTGTGATGTAACCGTGAGTCCAAGAAATTTGATGAGAAAGTCATGATGTTCACCTCGCTCAAGGGTTTCGGTTTCTTGATTCCATACTCGTTCATACCTCCCTCTTCGAGCGCTCGTTTCCACGCCCCAAGACTCTTCAGCTCCACTGCCATCTCTCTTGGTGTCCGACTCTCCCCATCTTTGGCCGTCAGATCTGCGCCCTTTTCGACCAGCCGTCGAATGATGACCCGATTCGCCCTAACCACGGCCCAATGCAGTGGCGTCAATCCAGCGTCATCTTTGGTATTCGGATTGGCACCGTGCCTTAACAACAGATCAACCGACAATGCGTCGCCCTGATACGCAGCCCACATGAGGGAAGTATGACCTTGCGAATCACGCGAGTCCACGTTGATGGGCTGATGAAGTAGATACAGAAGTGGCATAACCGACGAGGAGTGGGTGACAAGGTGCAGAGAATTGTAGCCTTGCGAGTCGGTGATGGTAGGGTCGGCATTGTGGGAAATGAGCAGCTGGATCACGTAGAGGTAGCCATTACGGGCGGCCCACTGCAGAGGTGTGGCAACAAGGTCACCACCTAACGCATCTACCTCCGCTCCTTGCTCGAGAAGATACCGGCATGCTGGTACTTGAGCATTTATTGCCGCCCAGTGAAGCGGTGTTATATTCTGGTCGTCGCGGTCCGTTGCTGCTGCCTTTCCCGACTCGATGAGCTCTTTAATGAGTTGGACATCCCCTCGCTGCGCTGCTACGAAGATATTGGTCTGTATTACACGTTAGACATGAGCTTTTCGAGAGAAAGGCTGTGTTGCACCTCTGCATTTGCTGGTGACGCCTCTGCAGACGGTGAGAAGGAGATATTCGTTGCAGCGACGGATTCCTGATTCACTAGGGACGCAGAGGGCTCAGCCTTTCTGCTCACTATATCGTCCATCAGCAGGGCGGGGGTGGTGGTGGTGAAGGGAAAGAAGGAGGAGCAGTATAGCCACATCTTGTTTCGTCATTGGTAGCCTGCTGATGTCAGCATGCTGAGTCGCCAAGCACCAAACAATTTGAAGTTCGCCTCCTTCAACGTCATCATACTTATTCAGACTTATTCTCTGCAAGGCTATAATTTGCAACACCGCTAGAAAGTGATTTCCCCTCGAGACTTCCTAGTTTTGCTAAAATCCACGCCCACCAGAACTCCGACCGTAGCCAAGAGAAATGGAGGAAAAAGGAATCGAAGAACAAGAACAGGGTGATGTTATTTGTCGTTATACCACAAACCAAACCGCCATCAACCGAATCGTCTGTTATACAGGAATTTTGAGCCTAGGGTATTCCCGGAGGCCTACTCCGGGTAAATATCGTCCTCATATTTTTTGAGTCCTCGCTTCTCCGAGGACATTTGCGAAGGCTGAGGCATTTAAGGGTAGCACCTTGAATGCGTCTATTGTCCAGCCGTGTATGCTATAAAAGGCTACAAGACGAACACGACAGTTCGCCGTATAGATTTTTTCTCTGTTTTTTTTTGCCCGCGTTCAATGCTAGCGTCTACTCACGGCAATAACAGGACCTCAGTTATTCGCAAGAAGTCGAGGCTCGGATACACGGCATTACAGAATGACACCGATGCAGGAGTTCGAGAGCGAGCACATTGTTGTGACGCGTGTATTCCCATATAAACTCCGGCTTTTTTTAAGCTCGAGGACCATCGATTTTGTTCTCGGTATTCGTTCCTCGAATCTCTTACGAAATTGTTTTCTTGCTGAAACATGTACTTCCAGTATGAAATCGCTGCCGGCTCACCGTAGATATACCAGCTACGGTAGCTGTGGATGTCGATTATGCGTGCAAAGCATCAACGCTGCTTTCCGGAGTTATCATCACTTGAACCTTCCTATCTCAGCTCGGCAGTACCTTTGAAAAACAACATTAGCTTAGATCAAGCTCATGATTCTCAAGTCGTAGCCATGGAAAATGCAGTTGGATATCGGGGATTAAAAATATCATCGACATGCCGTACCTACGGTAGTATCAAAGCTTCCTGTATTCATCCGCGGTATAGCGACTACCTGTGTTCTCCCAAATTCTGCTCCTCATTTCGCCTCGTCATGGAATTTCTGGAGCACAACGAACAAACAACCCCACAAAGTATGGAGCCTGAGGCTCGAGTCTCTTATTTTGTAGTGAAGTCAGTCTTTTGAATATGCTGTTATGTGGCTGAATCTAACTTATCGCGCCATACTTTTACCTCACAGTATACACCACTGGGACCGTCCGCATTGTATAAAGCCCCACAGCTCGGTGCCAAGAGCGTTTTTAAGAGGACCAATACAACCCCCATCTCTTCTGGCCAGCACTCCCTTCGCAAATGTCGCTCTCAGGATCACTTTTTCTCCAATGCTTCTCCTTACTCTTCGTTTCTCAGAGCCCCCTGGTTCAATACACACTCTTCGTTATCGCCCTGATCGGATCACTTGTTCGCTGGGGTCTACCATCCCGGGCCCTCTGCCACCTTATTGCAGAACTCGATGCCGCGCAGGACGAATTTCACAGCCACGTCGAGAAAGGACTCCTGAAGAAGGCTAAAAAGGCTCACAAAAAACGCTACAAGGCGTAGGCGCATCTGTACATCACTCTTCTGCGCTTTTGGCTGATGTTGTATCCTTCTCAGATTAGAAGAAGCTGTGGCCAAGCACGCAAGAGCGTTGGGTTCCTGCGATGACCTTTACGAGGATACAAAAGCCTTATTTCGAGGAAGAAGTTTTGCGGTTTACTGGTGTCTGTATAAAGTGAGGTGTTTCAGAACCCAAACCATGGTATGTGGAGCTCGCAGTTCTTGTTCAGCCTTTCCGTCCTGATCACGATGTCTAGACCTTGAAACGGCGACGTGGCGTTTAGACTTTCTATGGTGCGCCGTTGCTTCGTATGCTGTTTTGACGGCGTTGACAATCGAGTCTATCTCTGTGTCGTCTTTATCCTACAGCTGTAACAGGGAGGGATACTGGTCATTGCCTCGTGACCGTAGAGAGCGCGTCATGCGGTAGTGAACAATGTTCCTTCCATTTCTTGGTTTACACCGTTTGATTTCCCTTTTCTTGCTCGTGAGTCTTCTCTATCTCGTCGTCCACCACCATTGGTTGACTGATTGATGCTGCAGATGGTTTTTTCTATCAAGATGTCGTCGCCATTGGGTGGTTTCCTTGGCACTGGTCTCGCAAAACTAGGTTCAACCTGTATGACAAATAACATCGGTCATGGATGAGCACGACTCTCTGCGCTCAGCTTTGGCCGATGCATCTTGCCCTACAGATTGTAGAACGAATCGTTTTTGGATAAACGGGTTACTACGGACTTATCTTCCTCACATTACAGACTCGCTGCCGATCTCAGTAAAAGGATGGACCCATCAATTTCACTTAGAATCGGATATTCAACGCGTACTATTTGTCAGAAATGATTTGAGCCTCGGTCCATGACAGGGACGGGTAACATCACAATGCAAAAGCCCTAACACGTTATGAACTGAGACGGGCCTCGACGGCGTTTTCCGGGCATTCTTTTTCCATCTCCTTTCCATAGTTCCCCGGTCCTAAGTAAGTATATCAATCAGCGGCAAGAACACCTTCGACTTTCGGGATAGTGGACCGCTTACGTTCATTCACTGGCCGCCAGTCACGAAGATACGGTTCTCTTTCTCGGAAATGAAGCCCTGCACCAACACGGTCTCTGGTGCTTCTCCAAACCATTTTAACTCCACGTTCGCAGGTTCATAGTCTGCAGACAACCGTATTCCAGATTTTTTCAAGGTTTCTATGTCGTCATCGGGGCCGGGTGACTGTCGTTTAAATTCATTCGAAGGCAGTCTGACATTGATCTGAATGTCGGAAAAATCGAGAGGCTGGTATACAATCAGTTAGTATAGTTCACAAACGGATGGAAGCCGACGCACTACATCGTATACCCAAACTTGAGCCTCATCCTCGTCTTCAGGATAATCGTTGGCAATGATATATGGAATGTCTTTCATTCCCGCATCCAGTAATACAACGAGTGATGGGATGGTGGCAGGGCTGACCCGGATAGATATCCTGTCTCCGTCGTTTTCATTCTGCTGGTGCAATGACACGCTTCCGTCCTTCTCCGTTCTTTCGTCCAGCACAACGAAGAAATATGGATGATACGGATTACTCGTGGATGAGAATCTTTCCAAACAAAGGGAGGCCAGCTCCTCATCGTTCACTGTGATTAAGGTCAAACTCTTCCGTTCGTGCCAGATTTCAGTGGTGCTCACTGTCGCTGAAGCTCCTCGTGACATACACTCCAATCACATCATACCACTCCCTCCCCTTCGCACACTCGTTGTCGAACTTCTCAATCGTTGACTGGTTGAGTCCAGCCTTAGCGAATCCAGCTATGCTGGATTTTTGTGCGCGTTCGATGTCGGATAGAGTCATGGGCACAAAAGAGGCAGGGAAGAAGTTGGGAAAAGGAAGAGAAGCATCGCCCGGGGACCCACGGACATCATGCGATCCGGCTCACTGCCCGTTTTACCTGTCTCCGTTCAATTTGGAGGAAACTATCAGTACTGGCTATGGTGAATGATATGATTGATTAGGGAATATATTGGGAGCGCTAAAAGGTCGACAACGGTTTCCTCTGGATCAGTTTGACATAGTTACACCATGATAATGAAGCTATCGAAGCATGCGAATATATCTATCTGATAGAGGTATCATACAAGAAAGCATCTTATTGCCATGCAATCGAAGTGATAAACTAAACGTGTGTTGAGAAGGAGAGTGAACGTTCGTCGTTTATAGAATATTATAGATAAAGACTAAATAGGATCAATCAATGCCAGATAGATAACCAAAGAGAAAAATATTTTCGTTAGTTGACGTGGTACAAAGGCTGCGGCTCTATACTGGACCTGCAGTCACTGACTGTGACGTCGAATTTATTGACAACTGCCAGCATAGCTGGTCTCGGTGTTCGCAGCCATAGAGCCCTTGAAGGTGGCAAAGCTGGAGCGGTCATCCTGGTTGGTGAGGACGCCTTCAATGCTGACAGCCCCTAGAAGAAGAAGATACGAATTAGACCTTCCAACCAGGTGCTAGCAGGAATACTAACATTTGTAGTGGCCTTGAGTGGCGGAATTGTAGTTGAACCAAATCCAGCCGGTCGCGAGGTAGCGGATGTTGCCCGTCGCCTGGATATTACAAGTCTTGGTGGTCGTCTAAGAAGGAAGGGTCACGGAGCCGTTTATGATCATAAGGTTGAAAGAGACGCACAGCAGCTGTGCAAGTCTTGCCTTCGGGAGCGGTCATTTTTATCGTGACCTTGCTCACGTCGTTGTAAGATGTATCAAAGCTATAGATCAAGTGAGTCAGGTCATCGAGAGTCAGGAATATGGAATAACTTACGTGCTCGACGTGGTATCCGTGACCGAAGCAGAGACAGTGAATGCCTCAGTTACTTCGGCTACCTCTGGAACACCAATTTTAACACTCAGCGTGTTGGAAACACCAAGCGTCGAAGCGGCTGAGTCACGTCAAATCAATAATGAGATAGTAGTCGAAAAAAGATATCAGAACACGTACAGCTGACAGTGTAGGAACTATCACTGTTAAAGCCTTGGTCGACTTCGATGTCGACTTCACCCTCAGTACCGACAAGGCTGCCCTGAGAAGTGGTGGTGTGTGTCTGGCAGACCGGGTCGCCTATCTTAGAGTTAGAACGTGGTCAAAACGAAGTGACTGCGAACTAACCAGAATAGCTGAGCTGGACGACATCATCCGTGATACAGACCTGCGCAGGGCGGTCGACATACTAAAGACGAGGATGGTCAGATCATCAATTTAAGGAACAAAGAACTGGCGTTACGTCGGTAGGGTTCGTAACGATGTTGCGGGAACCAGATCCCCAGTTAGAGTTAGCGTATTGTACAATAGCGTTCCATCCAGGAACTGAGACGTCAATTGGTTTAGCAATCCGATTGTATTGGCAAAAGGAGCACTTACTGGTTTGAGCTTCGGTAACAGACAGCTGTGCGCATTGGCTGGCGTCACGACGCTCAACACCGCTGGACTCAACATCGACCGGATACCTCCCATAGAGGGAACCATCGCGCTTGAAGGCAAGGTAGTGTCCCTTTGCCTCGTCGACGGCGATATGGGTGATATCTCTGGGAAGGGATCGGACAAGCTGACTGAAAGGCAAAGCAGTGACGCCAGAAAGGGCAGTCAAGAAAGTAATAAACTAGACAGACATTAGCATAGTCTGAAGACCAATACGGGAGATTAGTACTCACAGCGGCAGCACTGAACATCGTGTAGGTGGATGTAAAGGAGGGTAGAACAAAAGGACGGTCGAACAATTAAAAGACTGTCAAGGAATTGAAAGTAGCGAAACTCGTAAAGGAGAAGGGTGTGTTGATGGTTCTCTACGACGCATTGTGTCTTGCTTTATACTCTAGACGCTATGTTTCAGGATTTCATGGGTGGCCGAAATTATACGGTAAACTACTCACAAGATGTTTCGGAGCAGCGCGCGCCCTCAGGCGCTCATGTCGGGCGTGTGGACTTTGAACTTTCAGGACCTGTTTCTGATCGACGTGATCACCCAACCCTATCACTAAGGTGTACTGCACCGCCTGTAGCATGATGCGCTAGACGAAGATCGCCCAGGCTGGTTTTGAGCTTCGACCATAGTAACGGTCACCGTCTGCTCCAGCGACTCATGAGTTCCAGTCATCCGTAGGCTTCAATCATGCGTACAGCAAGGTTCATCCTGGAATGAGGACCGCCCTTTTGCCTTTTTCCTTTTTCCTGAGGGAAACGATGGACTCGAAGGCTGCTGAAACAAAGACCTAGTTATTTACTTACGGCGCCAGCTCAGTCTGGCCACCCCTCGCCGATGCGTCGAGCCTTGACACTGTTACGAAGACACCAGAGCCATCAATGATTGCCAGTGACGGTCCTGTTGCTCAAATGTTGCCGTCTTGCCGAAACCAGTTAGAGATTCATACTGCGACACACCGGATTTCGTGCAAGGTTGTGTATCGTCAGAATCGTAGCAATAGTTAAGATTAAACCCTGAAGCTTGGGATTGAATGCAGGGGTAAGGTCATATTGCTCTGTCTGTCGTCCAGTCCGTGACGGAATAAGCCGAAGGAAAGTTGGTTCGGGTGGCGGTGTCGGCTATCCTAAGCCGATTTCGCACGCCACAGGCGCGTCAAAGAGCCCTCCTCCTTCCTCAGGTCACCCCTCACCGCGGTATCAAGGGCCGCTCTCCGTCTCTGTATTTTCCTGATCATCTCAAATATCCAACCATTTACCTTGCATCCAGTCACCATCCACCAACTCGAGATATCATGCCGTACGCGATTGAACTGAATGGCAACAGAATCTCCAGAAGCATTTTCCTTGAACGACCATTGTCCGACCATACCTGGTATCAGTTTTGAATACACACAAGCTTCGGTGGATCACGTCAACACTTACAGCTATGTCTTTTCAAATAAAAGTCGAGAGTTTCTTCTTGGTTTCTTCTCCTCAAATTTAGGCTTGCCACTCTTCCTGATTGTAAAGTGAACCAACTACGTAAATGTGGGCATCCTGATACGCTCATTTTTCACAGGAAACATTCAGTAGGGAGCACCCACAGGGTGTGCTAAATACTTCATCGAACGAGCATCTAAAGTTGTTTTTTGAAAAGCACCGAAGACATCCAGTTCAAGATGTATGGCAAATAATTATTCGCATCAAGCAAGAAGGGTAATAGAAGCCTTCTTAGCGATGGACCGCGACACAAGCGAATCCATCAACGAGACCGCGGGAATACTACATATCATTTGGACTACCGACAACTTTTTTAGCATCCCATTTTCCAATCTGTTCCCGACTACCCAGTATATGCTGCTCGTTTTGGTTGCGGAACCTAGTAAGGTGTATGAGTCATTCGGTATGGGGTACTGATGGTTGGCGGTAATGTCGAAACTGCACTCCGTTCCGGTGTCGTCTTTGACAACGAGCTGTCCGACCCTCGATATGGGTATACCCTCGGAGTGTCTTTCCTCAGACAATCCTCGGACGACGGCCGATTCAACGATGTATCCATTGTAGTATGCATTGACATTCGTCTTACCATCCTGATCCCAGCAACCAATTTTCAGATTCAAGTGCTGTTCTCGCAATGGAAGTGTCCCTGACATGGCCTGCCTCCATGATGGTCGCCAGATTCTCGTTCCATCACCGGGTTCGGGATAGAGGAAGAGTAAATCCCACTGGCACTGGTGTGCTGCCACATCCACCAGCGATGACCACGCGTTCTCCTCAGACTGTTTTCCACAGTACGCTGGGATAGAATCCGAATGCAGAAGGTATGCCATACCGGCAACTTTATCCACAGGGTTTGTCGATCTTCGCTTCTGCATCTGTGATAGAAGACCGTAGACGCGGTGTCGACCACGTATCCTTTGCAGTCTTGCCACTTCCTTCTCAGCGCAGAGCTGTGTATTTGCATCGCCAGTGTCTCCACCAAGAATCATATGCTCGCTGATCTCCTGCAGGGTCCATGCACGCTTGAACCAGTTGTTCGGCGAGAGATCTGGCTGCATATCCAAAGGCAATCCTAACCCGCTCAAGTAGCACACCACTTTTTCAGCCCCGGCGTAGACGGATCCGATGGTGGGAACATCCACCTTCCATTCCTCTGCACGCAGATCCTCGGACTCCACCCGACGCCCATCTACCTGTCTCAAACACAGCACATCCAGCCAGACATATTCTGCACCCAGATTGAGTAGCTCAATCCGGATGCGATCCAGGGACGTGTATTTGGGGATGGGCACGGGCCACTCATAGTCATTGATGGCTGTCGAAACGTCCTTGCGAAAACATCTATCCATCCAAGCATGCGATATTGCCCACGGCCTTCGTCGGGCGACGCACCATGGCACCACCCGATTACTATACAAATCCCATACACGTCGAGGAGGCACATGCGGGTAGATGATCCTGTCAGTAACGAGTACATCTTCCAGCATCTGTTGGTACTGCACTTCGCGCCGAGATAAATCATCTACCAGAGTGGTCAAGTTGCCATACCAAAACGAGCGGAGACGGGCATGTGCGGTGCCAAAGTCATATTCCTTCGAGATGTAGTGCTCAAGAATGGAGCATATACCCGCAGTGCTCAGTGTGTATGATGTGCCAAGTATGGCATTGAACTGATTCAAGAGTCCTTGAATGATGTACTCGTCACAGGAAGTGTCAGCGAGATCGGATGGTATGACGGGCTTCCTCCCGGTGAAAGACTGTTGCTTGTCAGTGGACCTTGACCAGGGTGAGGACACGAGGCTGATATCAATAGTGACTTCGGGAAGACAATCATACTTGAGGTGTGCCTGCGTAATTCGCTATACGCTATACATTATACAACCCGTGCTTCTTTTGATGATCCTAATCACTTACCTCTTCATCGTTGTAGTTCAGGAGAATAACATCATCATAATAGCGCTCGAACCATCTCTCCCTATCCATGAGTATTCCTGATGCGAGCCGCAATTAGGACGTTGAATATTGCAAGTGACACAAATGCACGTACCTTTGGGAGGTCAGGATGTCGATGGGGTGTGGTATCCGGTTGTGATTGTGCAGGCTGGACTAAGGCTGTACTCAAATGGTTTGGCACCGAGTACTTCAGTGTGAACGGAGGCTGTGCTATCAAGCGAGATAGACGCCCAGCGACCCAGGAACCTGGTTCCTGCCCGCATGAAGAGGACGAGTTATTGCTGAGAACTCAAAATAAGCATAGAACTCATAGATATAATTACTTGAACAATTCTTTCCCTCAGTGTTAACGGTCTTGAAAGAAATAGTTCTACACCCACGGGGAATACCAAAGACTGACGTGGACGTGATTCATGGGCATCATGATGGGGGCTGAGCGCTGAGCTTGTGTCGCTACTGCGATCATGATCATCACAGCATGCTCCCGAAATAAGTTAGGTTGACGAGTCTGAGCCTCTTCGCTCCCTATTTTATGTGCATATTGTGGTAGGCCATCTATGTGCAATATGTAGCCTACCTGATTTTGATGTGAAGAAGGATCTAACCTGTGGACCCATCAGCGTGAATGATATGATTTGCCGTTCTCTTACTGCCAGCGTCACCTTGTCCAGCAATCATTGCACAAGATCGACAGGGGTAAATATCTCCTTGGGACTGACTCAGCACACTGGGGAACTTGTTGAAATCTGGAAGAAGGGGCTGCATTTAATGTAAGATTAGGAGCGAACCGTCCCTTCGTCGGTATCCCCATCCTTGGCAATTAAGGTTCTAACGTGTCAACCACAGGCTTCCTCTGGCGACGACAAATCTTGGGGTGATTGACTGCATCTATGAATCAGATCAGAAACGACCATCGTAGATCAAACGAAGGCAAAGACGCATGTTTGTGACCTTCCTCTGATCCTGAGCAGATTGAACCTTAAACCTGGTACAGGTCGCTAGTAGCCTCCCTCAAATAGACCGAGATTTTAAGTCTCATTAATGTTTGCAACAGGGGCATCCGACAGGAGGAGGAAAACACCATTCAAGAAGGTAGCCATGAATAATTACATTCATTTTCCCATTACGATGGTGACAGATTGGGATTTCTATCCTGTAGAGTAGAGCTGGTTATGTAGATTATCCATGATGTGCATATTTCTCCTGCAGACAAATGGAGTCGGAATGTGTTGACAAATGCCAGATGGCGTAATGATAGATTCCTTTCGGGCATGTGCTAGATTTTGAAAATAAACTGAAGTCAGCGTATAGACCTCATATAACACTGCTTGAGCGTCTACACATATCTCTGATAGTATATCGGTTAGTACACGCGCCTGTCATATGCTTGTGATAAAAAATTCCGCGCGAAAGCTGGGTTCGACTCCCAGTCAGAGAGATGACGCTTCCCATTTCTTTTTTTGGCCATGACCATGATTCGTGAACCCCGGGGCCCGGACCCTCGCGGCGGGAGCGGCGCTAACTCCTGAGTGGTGACGCCTGTAGTAGAGAGTCCAGACTTAGACTTGCGCATGGCACATTCACAGTCCACGGAGGCCTGAGGAACTATCTGTTAGTAGTAGTATTGACACCTCCAGGGAAGTGGTAAATTACCGTACTTTACGTCCGTAGTGCATGGCATTTGTAGTGCCATTTTCTTTCTTTCTGGATTGCAGTGATATCACTGCATATGTATAAGTCCGCCTGAAGAAATAGATCAACAGAACTGATAATTAAATATTTGTATCGTTGGTAAGTTACCTCAACCATTGAAATCCCTTTCAGTGAGGAGAGGTAACTTACCGATTATTAACTAAATGTACCGAAGCTTAGGTCTCGTACGCTACCCCAGCGTAGGCTGGAGGTTTTGACACTGGAGCCTGGAGTATAGGTGGACCGCGGCACAGGACACCTCCAGGGGGTTAATTACCATTTTGTGCAAACCCGGCTTCCCCAAGAAGGGTTTTGGTACGACAAATGCAAATTATTTTCCAGCACTTCTGCGTATGCGTATTCCAGTTGTATATCGCTTGAAAGAATTGTACGTATAGGCATGTACCTCGCAAGGAGAATCTACATGCCCGTCATTGGTACATGATAGGTTTTGTACGCTACCCTAGCGCAATCTACATGGATTTCTGGTGGACTGAACATGCACAAAAAGTTTAGGCAAGACGTTGAAAGTTATAGTTTTTTTCCGGCGAGGAGAGGATGAGCTATCTCAGCATTGACAGCACTGAGCAACGGTGTTATCGTATCAGATTGTATTACTCAGTACACTAGTGTGCCGCTGCCGCCTGGCAGAAGTGATGTGACTCTGAGAGACGATTTGGGC
>JAUDZF010000278.1:0-27948 GCA_030407055.1 Armillaria mellea
ATGGTCTGATTACTATTAGTTTTGCTGCCAATTGGTCATTTGTAGACTTTGTATTCATCAAAACAGGAAAGGCTTTTGGACTGCATATTTGGCCTTAAACAATGGGGCCCAAGCAACCATTATAATTGCAGGTATCACAGCCTCTCTGGGTACCATTGTCACAGACTTATATATGGTGTGTGTGGCCTGATGTATATTATCCACATGAGCTCATCATTGTTCTGGCTCTAGATTTGGTGCTGCTGGATAGTTTGGGGACAGTGTTGGATCATTGCTCTGTTTCCAATACTTTTCCTAATTGCTGCAACTGGTAAAGTGTTCAATCACATCTATTCTCTCTGAGTGTCCCATCTTTTTTTAGTGTTGAAAATCATTGTCATATATCAGATCTATGTCAAGACCATTGAAGTAATATTCCAAACACTCTAAACTGTCTTTCTCCTGGCAACAACATTATGGTGTACTCTCCTTATTATTTACTGCATTTTGACTGTTACTGGGGTTAGACATGGAGTAGGTGGTCAATGGAGGGTTTTTAACTGTTTTCTTAAAGTGCTCATTGAATCCTCTGCTCTCTATTCAATATCTTTGATTGTATCTTTGGCTTTCTATCTTTGCAACAGTTTTAGACTGGTTTACTTTGATTTAGTAGCTGCTATTGCAAAGGTGTGTTCATGATCTCAGACTCCCTTGCTGTTGATCAAACACCATATGCAGGGAGTAGCACCCACCCTTCTTATTGGTTGGGCAGCAGCAGGACATACACACCTCAATGATGATGACAACTCTGAACATACCACAGTGTCATCACTTCATTTTCAGACAGCAAGTTCTGAAGTTGATACAACAAGCTACCAAGAATTCACCATAGAGAGCATAGTCCAAGACATTGTGTTAGACCTGAACTCTGGGTAAACCAAACAAGAGTAAACTGAGGGCTGTTTCACGTTCGAACAGTCACCCAAGGAGTCTCTATACTGAATGGCTACTAAGAGCATCGGACTAAGGTCTTAGTCTGAGGCTGAGTTGACTAACTAAGTTTGATGTGATTAAACTTTAGCTTGAAGCTGGGGAATGTACAGCAAGAGCTATGCTACTTATATATGAAAAGTCCTGTACTAATAATAGAGTTCTTTGTCCATAGTTGTCATGTGGAATACAAGGGAAAACATGAGAAGGGCAAGCATTGGTCACAAGCCGCAGTTGTCCATAGTACAATTGCTGATGTGGTCTGTTATAGTTGTGGTTACGATGATAGGCACTTGGGAAAGATAAGATATAGATAAGCACTGGCCGATAAGATAAGATAAGTGAGAAAATCATAACATTACCCCCTCGTTAAGGCAGGCATCTCAACTGCCCTAAAATTCGTCTCCATCGGGGGGGTCCTGTTCGCTGTCCTGCTTGTTAGCCCACCAATAATCTTTAATGAGCTCTTCCAGATGTCTGAGTTTGGGTTCCGATTTCCATTCTTCCTCTAGCCATCCATGTTCTTGGCCCCCTTTTTCCACCTGGGTGCTAGCGACCTTAATAAGGTAATACCATGTATTGTCTTCTAGTCCTACTTTGTCATTATCATCCTCTTGCTGGTAACGGGTGTTGATAATGATCATATCATTCTGAGGGTTGATGACAATGGCATCCACCAACATTCCTCCCTTCTTTTCCCAGTATTTGGCAATCGCTTCTATTGTATTGCTGAGATACTTTTTTGCGGTCCACTTGTTGTCTTCTGGACTGTAGCCTTTCCATTTGATGAGGTAATCAGTCACTGTTTTGGACCTTTCCCCCTTCTTGCCACGTACTTTGTGGGTTTTGTCGTCAAGGATTTCTTTGACTTCGTATTCTTCTTTGCCCATGATGATGTCGGATGGAGGAGGTGGTGGTGGGAGTTGGTTCGGGAACACTGGAGGTGTATATGGCATGAGGAGGGTTTCATTGAAAACAGGATATATTCTCCATACAGGGGGAAGCTTCAGTTTATAGGCTGAAGCGCCACGTTTTTCCAGGATTTGGAAGGGACCAACACATTTGTTGTTGAGTTTCTTCTTGGGTCTGGGGAGATGAAGGT
Organism: Armillaria mellea; assembly: GCA_030407055.1. Taxonomy (NCBI): domain Eukaryota; kingdom Fungi; phylum Basidiomycota; class Agaricomycetes; order Agaricales; family Physalacriaceae; genus Armillaria; species Armillaria mellea. The sequence goes on from JAUDZF010000278.1 coordinate 2,072, forward strand.
TTGTTGTGTCAAGCCAAACTTTGTTTCCTATCTGGTACTCGACGGTGGCTCTCTTCTTTTTGTCATATTGTATCTTCATTTGTTCTGCGGTCTTGATTAGGGCAGCCTCGGTTTCGGCATGGATGGTTTTCATTTGGTCATAGAAGGATTCTGAAGCGGGAGTGTGGAGGGGGGCATGGGTTCTGGAGTCGGGGGTGACTCAGGGGTTTTGTCTGTAAAGGACCTGGAAGGGGCTTTTGCCTGTGGTGGAGTGCATTCAGTTGTTGTGTTGGAAGGCACAGATTGATAGCCATTCGGCCCAGTCATTTTGATGGTGGTTGATAATGAGGCGGAGATATTTTTTGATTTCTTGATTGACGCACTCCATTTGGCCATCAGTTTAGGGGTGGAAAGCTGTGGAAGCATTGCTTTTGATACTGAGCATGCCATAAAGGTCTTCCAAGAATTTTGAGATGAATTAAGGTCCTTGGTCAGAGATGATGGTGATGGGCATGCCATGTTTGGCATATACCTCATTGTGGAGTATCTTCGCCCATCCTTCTGATAAGAGTTCAATGTTGCATGTGACGGGGATGATGTCTTTGGAGAAGCAGTCAACAATGATGAGGATCGTGTCATGACCATTGGATTCTGGCAGACCGGTGATCATGTCTACAGAGATGTGAGTCCATGGTTTGGAGGGGACTTCATTTGGATGGAGCAGTGCCCACTTAGCCTGGATGCTAGACTTGGTGCAGACACAAGTTTCACAGGCTTGGACATAAGTTTGGACATCCTTCCTGATTTTCAGCCACCAGTAATCTGAGGATGAGCTCCTTTGTCTTTTCTACTCTAGGGTGTCCTGTGGTGATATGATTATGATTGTGGCAGCACAAGATGATCTCTCCTCACACTGCATGGTCGCAGGGCACATATATCCTTTCATCATAGTATAGAAGACCGTCCTTTTCCTGGATGCCTTTTTCATGATTGAGTGACTTTGCGATTCCTTGATCCCATTTCTGGTGGTCGTGGGTCACACTCTTGATGCACTCATGGGATTCGTTGATGGTGGGCATGATGAGTGCCTGGAAGTGTTCAGCCTTGAGGACTATGACTTTGTTGTTGTCATTGTGTCCTTGGTCATGATCTGCACAGCGAGATAGAAGGTCCACCTTTTTGTTCATGGTTCCTGGTTTGTGATGGAGGGTGAAATGATATTCAGTGAGCTCAGTTACCCATTGTGCTTGTCGACAATTGAGTTTCTGAGGTTTTTGGAAGTACTGGAGGTTTTGGTGATCTGTCCAGATTTCAATGTTGACTGCTGTGCCCATGAGGTAGTGTCTCCATTCCTCGAGGGCGAGCATTATGGCAAGTAGTTCCTTGTCATAAATCTCATAGTTGCGCTCTGTAGCTGTTAAGGCTTTGAACAGAAATGCAACTGGCCTCCACTTTCCTTCTTGCTCTTGGGACAGGACGGCACCAATGGCTCCTTCACTAGCATCTGCTTCTACTCTGAATTTTCCAGCCTCAGTCGGGATTGCCAATACAACATCTTGAGCAAGGCGGGCTTTGAGCTTGTCAAAAGCCTCTTGCTGTGTGGTTCCCCAGGTCCATGCTTCATTCCCGGTAAGATGTGTCATCAGACATACAATTTCACTATAGCCTTTGATAAAATGTTGGTAGAAGTTCGTAAACCCTAAAAAAGATTGGAGCTCTTTCTTTTTGTTGGGGACAGGCCACTCAATGATTCCTGTAATTTTGACTTGGTCCATGTGGATGGAACCTTTGCTAATTATTACCCCAAGGTACTCTGTTTCCAGTACCTCAAACTCACACTTCTCGGCCTTCAGGAACAGCTTGTGCTTTCTGAGGAGCACGAGAACTTTGCGAGTGATCTGTTGATGCTCTTCTAGAGTTTTTGAAAAGATCAGGATGTCGTCAAGGTATATGGTGACCTTGTCGGAGGCAATGAGGTCTTTGAAGATGTTGTTCATCATCCATTGGAACATTGCAGGAGAGTTTGTGAGGCCAAAGAACATGATGGTGGGTTCAAACAGGCCATGGTTCATTCTGAACGCTGCCTTCCATTCGTCATCTTTCTTGATGCAGATGTTGTTGTATCCCCATCATATGTCGAGCTTGGTGAAGTATTTGGCGCTTCCTAATTTGTCCATAAGCTCAGCGATGAGGGGTAAGGGATAGTGATTCTTGATGGTCATCTTGTTAAGCTTGCGATAGTCCTGGATGGGACGTAGTTTTCCATCCTTCTTTTTGACGAAGAAGAATGGGGAAGCCATGGGGGACTTGGAGGGTCAGATGCAGCCAGTGGCAAGGTTCTTGTCAAGGAACTTGTCAAGTTCTTTCTGCTCGGTATGGTTTAAGGGGTATACCTTGCAGTCGAGCATATTTTTGGCATTGGGGACAAGTTCTATGGCATGGTCCCAGGGCTTGTGCATCGGGAGTTCATCGAAGTTTTCCTTTTCAAAGAGGTCCACAAAGGTCTTTTTCTCTTTTCCCTCGTTGGCTCTGGTGGCAAGCTCATTTGCTTTATGGACAGCACAGATTTCAATGACTTCCTCAAAGTTGACAGCTAAAATGCAGTTACCTTCTTCAAGTTCTTCATCCTACCGGTCTTCAGGATCTGAGTCCGGGAGGGGGAAGGGGTTTTTTGCACATTGGCACCTGGCAAAGGTGATCTTGCCGGTGCTCCAGTTGATAAGTGGGTTATGTCGAGCAAGCCAATCATGGCCTAAGAAAATCTCTTTGGAACCAAGATCGATGACAGCAAGATTGATCCTCTCGCTATGATTACCGATGATGAGTCTTAATTCCATGAACTCAGTGATTTCCCCAGCCTTGTTACAGGAACTATCTGCATTATAGATTGGGATGGGGCTAGCAGTTTTGTAGACAGGGATGTTGTGGGTTTTGACAAACTCGCTGTGAATTGAGCTGCCCATGCATCCGCTGTCTAGGAGAGCGGTGGCGTCGAAGGTTTGGTTATTGGTAGTCTCACTTGGAAGTGGTCTGAGAGCAGATAGGGTAGCGCCAGGGCTTCCTTAACTTGTCAAGCCACTCTAGCATGTTTGCTTGCTGTGTGTGGTGGAGCCCTTCCAAGAGATTGTCGACTACTTCTTTGGCCCTGGTCTTGTGGATCCAATTAAGGAGCACTGACCTGGCAGCGGATTTATCTTTGGCCTCTTGGATAGCCCTCCATGTCCACTCAGTTTCAAATGGTTTCATCCATCCCTGTGGGACCTTCTCAGCTGGCAGCTGGGTCTCCTCTGGCAGTGGGGATGAATGGACTTTGGCTTATTTTGCTTGATGGATTCAGAAGGCAGTATCATCTTCTTCGTCCAGGACCTCAACCATGGTTACCTTGTGGGGGCTCTCTGCTCTGTGCTCCAGAGAGTCGGACTCTGTGGACTTGGCCCTTGGCAGGTGCTTGAGTTCCACCACATTGGTCCTTGTGGGGAGTGTCTTGGCCTTCAGAGAAGGCACTGAATCTTTCAGCTTCAGAGGCCTGAGAGCGTCCTGCCTACTTGATTCTGACCCAAGTCCTAGTACTCGTGTTGAGGGCTCCAGCGCTACCTGGCATGTCCTCTCTCTCACAGCGGGCTCAGATGTCGTTTCTTTCTTAGGTTCTTGTTTATCTGGACTTGGAATGGTTAAAGCAGGTGTATTCAAATGCACATTTTTCATATCAACATAAGGTGTAACTACAAAAGTATTATAAGTCCGACCAGCAATATTGTTTCTCGTACCAGATAAGTCCTCCACCGAGCAAGTAGAACCTTTTACTTTTCAGCACCATCTTTTATCTCCTCAATCTTCGACTCTGTGGCAGGTTCTGTTATTACGGCCTGATTTTCCTCCTTCTTCTTGTCCTTGTTCCAGCTCTGCAATGAGCAATTTTTGCTAATATGTCCCTTCTGCTTGCAATGGAAGCACTTTCCTTTGGATCTGAGTGTGTTAATATCCATAGCTTGTCTGCAACCACCATAGGTGGTGCCAGTACCAGTCTTCTTGTCCCCTGAGGAACTTGTTGTGCCACTACTTGCTTTATTAGTGTTCATGGCAGGGTTGTTGTTTTTGGGGATGAAGAGACCAGGGCATCCTAGGCCATCTTCGATGGCCTTGCATTGGCAGGCTTTGTTCATAACGGTGACTTGGTCCTTCCACTGGTCATAGGTCTCAGGCATGCTGACTCCAATATCATAGATGATTTTGGTATAGGAGTCAGGGATGCCTTTCTTGACCATGGCAACCATGTGTCCATGGGCACCGGTGTCTCCTCTGAGACCTGCCTTCTTGGCTTCTCTTTCAATGGCCTAGAAGTAATTGTTGGCGAGGCCTTTGCTAAGGCAAAGGTTATACATCTTCTGTTGGTGGATTTCTTCCATGGCATGATCATGGAATTTATCATGGATTAGTTGGCAAAAGTCATCCCAGCTGGGAAGACAAAATTTGTGGTGGGAGTGGCTTTGTCAGTCGGCAAGGACCATGATCCACCATTCCTCTGCCTTCCCGGTGAAGTAGGAAGTGGCAAAGGTGACCCGGAAGGGGCTGGCATACATATAGGGGTCATGTACTTGAAAGTACATTTTACAGTAGGTGAGGAAGCGATCGATGTCATCAGCCTCACCTTTGAAGATGGCAGGCTTTCTCATCAGATCTGGCTTGCATCCCATCCAAGGGGCATCTTTGGCCATTTGGCCACTAGGATTGGGTGGCTTGTAGTTGAGGTCATGGTATTTTCTAGGGGCTCGGGGAAGCGACCAACTGTCGGGGTCTCGGGCCAGGGGACTAGTGTGCAGACCTGGAGACGGGAAGCCCTTGATGGCTCCATCATTACCAGTCCAGGTTGGGATGATGAGTGGCTGATTGCCGGTATTGGAGGTTTCAGCTTCGTCAGGTCTGGCCCCGGCGAACATTTGGCTTTTGCCTTTTCCTCGGCTTCTTGGCATGTAGGGTTGAGAGGGTGGGGATAGTGGAAGAGGCATTTGGGGGAATAGGGGGCAGTAGTCTTTGGGTTCTGTGTAGGGACGATCAGGATATTCCAATAACTTGCTTTTGTCTTTTAATGCCACAACATTGTTTCAATTTCACCAGATAGGATTGTTTTATCGTCTTCACCTTCTACATCGTTGTCATATCCAGTGCCCACACCAGTATAGGGTATTATTGCCTCCATGAAGGCCCAGCTCCGCATCGTTCACCCACATCATTGTCATTGTCCCCAGTTGCTGTGCAATATTGCCGTGACACTCAGTTATCATATTTCTGTCTAGTACCTCTCCATTTCAAGCCTGCACATGTTTATTCAGTTCTCCACACATTTATTCGACTCTCCAAATGTTTATTCGATTGTATAAACATCTATTCGATTCTCCTCACATTTATTTGATTGTCCAAATGTTTATTAGGCCAGTCTCACATTTACCAGACCGGTTTTACATTTTCTAGATCAGTTCCGAGCATCTAGCACAGTTTCTTGGTATCTGTATCATACCAGATTCCATTTAATCTCATTTATTGAGATCCCCTCAGCTTACAGCCTGAGCCTCTTAGTACTCAACTGCTAAAGGGTACTACTTTCAGACTGTATAATCAAAGTGTATACCTGCATCTAGAGGAATTGACCGCATGGAGGTGCACCGAACCACTCGCACAAACACATAGCCTTGATTACTGTGATTGCACACATATTTCCTTAGCTCTCTCGGAGTTTTGGGTGTTGCCGTTGCCACAGAAGTCTAAGCTCAACAGCATAGTTCGCACCAAGCCATGTGTCGAGCCACTGGCCCCTCTGCCAATGCTCTCTCCACCTCCTATGCTCATCCTCTTCATACCACTCTTCATCTGCATGGCTGATGTTGCATAGGCAGTTCCAGTGGAGGCGCCTTCAGTGATCCTCATCATCTTCTCCCAGTAGGCACATGCTAGTTGCTTGGCAGGCATCATGCTCGACTCGCTGCTGGTATTGCCACTTGTTGTACTGCTGCTGATTGTGGATGCCAAGCTGATGGAGGCACTGGATAGTAATGGCTCATTCATGTGGCCAGAGAGGTTCAAGGTGGAAGGGACAAGAGGTGGGGCTGGTTTCAACATCAACTTGGACGCCTCGGAGTCAGAGGAGTTTGAGCTCTCCTGCTCTCTCCCTTTCCCTAGTCGTGGCTGCCCAGATGTCACTAGAGAGGGTGACCAGCCTTGCCTGATTGAGGATAGTGACAGGGATGGTAGGGGAATCGGGGTGCGTCTGGCGGTTACGGATGTAGGCCTTGAACTCAGACTGGGTTGAGCTCAAGGGTATGTAGGGCTCATCGTCGCTGTCATCAGTGGTGTTGTGGGGGAGTTCCATGCCACTCGAGGCAGCGACCTCGTATAGATTAAGGGAGTCTCGGGCTTGAGGAACTCCTTGGGGGGTTGATGATGCAGAAGCAGTGGTGTCAACAGTAGAGGGGGCAGAGAGTATGGCAGGGACAGGGATATTGAGGGTGGAGCTGTGAACAAGGATGCTGTGTCCTTGTTCACCAATGTTGACCTCAATTTTTTGGATTGGAGTGACCTCAGGAGTTTGCCGATTTTCGGGATTTCATATGGACGCGAGTGATGAGGGGAAGGATGTGATAGATCTATCAGGCTGGGTGGTGCCATAGCACTGTAGACCATAGGGGGAGGGATAGAAAGGGACAGCTGAGAGATGGGGGGCACGGAAAGTGTGATCTGTCCAATGCTGAAGGCAGTTTTGTTGGGTGTGGTACCAGAAAATGATTGGCCACCTGGACCGATAGAGGAGGTACAAAAGGGTGGGGATCCTGACAAAGAGTGTCAGGAAAAAGGTGGAGATAATTCTGGTGCTGGTGAACAATGCAGGCATTCGGTTTCCTCAAGCAATGGTGGCTGCTTGGAGAAAGGGAATAGGAAGTTTCGAGCTAATTGTTAGACCCAAACTCCAGGTAAACCAAACAAGAGTAAACCGAGGACTGTTTCATGTTCGAACAGTCACCCAAGGAGTCTCTATACTGAATAGCTACTAAGAGCATCGGACTAAGGTCTTAGTCTGAGGCTGAGTTGACTAACTAAGTTTGATGTGATTAAACTTTAGCTCGAAGCTGGGGAATGTACAGTGAGAGCTATGCTACTTATATATGAAAAGTCCTGTACTAATAATAGAGTTCTTTGTCCATGGTTGTCATGTGGAATACAAGAGAAAACATGAAAAGGGCGAGCATTGGTCACAAGCCACAGTTGTCTGTAGTACAATTGCTGATGCGGTCTGTTATAGTTGTGGTTATGATGATAGGCACTTGGGAAAGATAAGATATAGATAAGCACCAGCTGATAAGATAAGATAAGTGAGAAAATTGTAACACATTGATATTGAAGCTCAACAAGAGCAGGATGAGCTTATAGAAGTGGTTGGAAGGACAGAATAGTCTCAAGAGAATGGATTGTTGAAGAAGACATGCAGTCCAACTAGGATACCCAACACTTACTTATCTTGTACACTGATGTACAGACCATTTATGTTCTCTGCTCCTATACTTCACCTTAGTTTGTATATATATACTACATAGTTACAGCTGCAGACCTCAGCTGTTATTATCACACACCATGTTCCAACTGTGACATGCATTTTACTACTATGCCATTATACATCTTACTTACTCTTACTTAGTTATAATTAACTTCTCCTTACATTAAGTACAATACATTTAATATACAGTTGTTATCATCACACACACTGTCTTCTGACTGAGTTATAGCTAATTTCTCTTTACATTAGGTTATGTAACCCTGCCTTAACCTTTAATTCAGTCAACAGAGAAGGTATAGCACATTTTATTGAAGTGAATCAACACTCATACCCATAAATCTACCCACTGTCCATGTACAAATACCATATACCTTTAATATATCAAAGACAAGCTCCTCAATTACCCTGCTGCCTACTGATGCCTAGTTTAATGGCAAAAACCTTACCAGCTGAAAGATCAAGATCACTGAGATCATCAGTAGCAAAGGACTATGGGAACTAGTAGACAGCACCAATCCATCTGCTTCCAATACTTTCCCTAATTGCTGCAACTGGTAAAGTGTTTGATCTCATCTACTCTCTCTGAGTGTTCCATTCTTTTTTTAGTGTTAAAGATCATTGGAGTGTATCAGATCTATGTCAACACCACTGAAGTAATATTCCCAATGGTCTATACTGTCTTTGTCCTTGCAACAATGTTATGGTGTAATCTTCTCATCATTTATCACATTTTGACTGTTACTGCCAGTGGGTTAAGTATGGAGTACATGGTTGATTGAAGGTTTTCAACTGTTTTCTTAAAGTGCTGGTTGAATCCTCTGCTCTCTACTCAATATCTCTGATCATATATTTGGCTCTCCATCTTTGCAACAGTTCTAGACTGGTTTACTTTGATTTAGTAGCTGCTATTGCAAAGGTGTGTTCATGACCCCAGACTCCCTTGCTGTTGATCAAACACCTTATGCAGAGAGTAGCACCCACTCTCCTTGTTGGTCAGGCAGCAGGATATACATACCCCAATGATGATGACAACTCTGAATATACTATGTCATCACTTCATTTCCAGACAGCAAGTTCTGAAGTTGGCACAACCAGCTTTTAAGAATCCACTATAGAGAACACAGTCCATGAAATTGATCTTGAAGCTCAACAAGAGCAGTCAGATGAGCTTGTAGAAATTGTTGGAAGAATGGAATAGTCTCAAAAAGTGGGATTGGTGTCCATGGAGGCCAGCATCATGTGGTGGTAATGTCACAGCTCAAGAGTCGAGAGGTAGAAGATAGGGGCCTGTGGGAAAAGATAAAATCTGCGCTGATAAGATCTCTCTGATCCCATTGAGTCATCGTCTCTTACGCACACCTTTTCCTTTTTTCTCCCATGACTAGCTTGCTCACCGGGCGGTTATTCGCCCGCCCGTCTCTGCAATGCAGGCGGTACCTTCACCACTCACCTTCAGGTAATCCTGCTGTGTGTTTCCATGCATTCATAATGACTGACCGACCCAGCACTGGCCAAGGCTAAGGTCTCACCCACCGATTTCGACGACGAGCTCTTTAGCGAGAACACCGATACCGGTGACTTGTTCGACGACGCGACATCCTTAGCGCAAACGAAACCTGTAGTACAAAAATCGAAAAAGGCTGCCCCTACACCACGGAAAGGAATGGATGTCTCCCGGCGCGCGGCAGAGTATACCAGCCTGTACGACTTTGTTTCACCGAGGCTGCAAGAGCAAAATCGTCCTGATTTTTGGCACCCACCATATGTGAAAGTCGCGAGCTTCAACCGACTCATGGACCTGGCTACTACAGCAGAGCAACTTTCGAGCCTTGTCGATCTCATTCCGTCTTGGGCCAAGTATCATGGCAGAGGGATGAAGAATTCGACAGCGGACGTGTTCGTTCGTAAGTATACTGTGTCTTACATATGTCTTCTACTTATCTTGATACTCGCAGGCCGATGCGACGACCTCAAGTGTCCCCAACTCGCTCTCAAGGTCTTCGGAAACTTCCCACTGTACCAAGTAAAGCTCACTCGGCCCGGCGCACAGCAGCTCCTTTACACTCTTCATCGCACCTCTGCACCATTGGAGGACCTCCTGCTCACCGCGGCATTCTTCCCGATCTACCAGCTCGGGCCCCTCGAGAATGACATCGTTTCCCTGTCCATACTCGCCGCCGCGTCGGTGAAAGCCGGTAAACACGATCTAGAGACGGCCTTGTTAACGCGGATCCACAAGTCGTTGGGTATAAAGGAGGGTTCGAATGGAGTGCGCGTCGAGGGGACGGATCTGAGGACCAAGTGGGTGATGTGGCATCTGAGGGAGATTGATATGGGGCTCGAGAAGAGGGATGGGCGTCCGCTCAAGTGGTTGAGGGAATGGAGGCACCGGTCACGGCGGACCTCGAAAGCGGAACCCAAGGCCGCTGTCAATTGATTCCAGTAGGCTCGGAGGATGAGGGCGTCATGAGTTTCTGCAATCTATCCTCCTGTAGCCTAGGATGCGAGCTATATAATTCCCTCGACGTTTTCTCCGGCACCTACGGATGTTCGCAGAAGTTTTTCCATCAAGATCTTGAAAACTCGCAACGACTAAAGTCTTCTCACGAATAGCAGGGCCTAGTGGTTGTCACTCCTAGTAAGCACCTATTTCGGATCAGGCGAATTCCGAAGAAAATGGATTGCTTATGAAGGTTCGCAACTTTTGACAACAGCGATGGACTGGACTCTTCAATGATAAAGCCGACATATTTTGCCGTGGTCAAAACGGCGTGTCAAAAATCTATCTCTGTTCCAATGATTTTCCTGAATTCTTGCATTTGGCCCGGCGCGAGTTAGTCACCTGCCGGAGTGTGTATTCAGCTCAATTTCCCTGCATTCGTATAGGCGCCGACATTTCGTTCGGTACCTCGAGTCCAGCCCCTCCCTCCCAGGAGTAGAGCTCGTTTCTTGATTGACCGGCAGGAACGAAGATCAGGCGACTAAAAGTATTCAGTATGAGAAGGCCAGATGCTACTTCATCCGTGTAGAGTCACCTTAGAAGTGCACTGGCACATTCCAGGTAAGTGTTAACTCTCATGCGGACAATTGGTTGACAGAACTTTATGCAAAGTTAGAACTTGTCAGCAGGCACTGTTATCGCTTCCGATGATCCCGTCCTATGTCCGTGAGTTTTAAGATTAACGCTCCCGTAACGTTGTATTATGAAGGCGGATAGGGTGGCAGCCTGTGCATGCCCAAATAAACAGGAGGAGTATTGTGCGACAGCGTTTCATGTATGTTGCCTGGTAGCGGTGTTCTTGTTCGTCTTTTCCATAGATACGAGATTTACTTTGTAGTATGTACTTTGTGAAAGACAAACATAATTAATCTAATCTTATCATCGGAACCGGGTAGATCTGCATATATATTCCCAGGCACCGCTGTTGTACTTTGACCATCACTCCCCCGTTGTCATTCTTCGATTCGATTCGATTCTTTCTTCTCCAGCATCGGTTTTCTACTGCGACACCCTTCGTTTCTACTTTCTTTCCATTTCGCCACTCCCCGTGGGCCGTAGCGCGAGATGGGCAACTGCGCGTCTCAGTCAGACAAAGAAGAGAAGGCTCGGTCGGATCTGATAGACAAGCAGCTGGAGGATGACAGCAAGAAGTTTAAAAAGGAGTGTAAGATACTGTTGTTAGGTCCGTGCCCCGTTTCTTCCGAATCGCGCCTTTCTCTGATATTGTTCGATGTAGGATCTGGAGAGTCGGGCAAGTCGACGATTGTCAAGCAAATGAAGATCATCCATCAAGGCGGGTTCACCCCCCAGGAATTGGATTGGTACCGGGGGACGGTGTACAAAAATGTGCTCGAGTCGGCGCAGGCCATCGTTCAGGCCATGAGGAAGATCGGGGTCGACTGCGAGAATTATTCAAATCGAGTGCGTCCTTGTCTCTTCGTTCAAAACATATTTTCCTTCGTTATGACGCCCAGTTCATCCCTGCTTTCATTATTGCATCTGCCCTTACTCGCGCCACATATATTACCCGTTTTATCGCCATGTTCTCACTCCATCCTCTCCTTCTGCAATTCCGCATTTATTCTGCCCTTACAACACCCTTTTTGGGCTATTAACTCATAGCCACTCAGGTACTCGCAGAGAAAATTCTCGACTACCGGCTTGACGAAACCACTGCATTCACCCTCTCACCCGAGATGGCTGATGCCATTCATCAACTATGGCAAGATCCCATCATTTCTCCCATGATGGAAGAACATTCAAGCGAGTTCTACCTTATGGACAGCGCCTCATAGTGAGTGCATTGATAGTATCATCATAGTTTACCCCGGTTACTCATGTATATCACTCAGCTTCTTCACCGAAGTCCTTCGCATCGGCGCGCCTGCATACAGGCCGACCGAGACTGATGTCCTGCGTGCACGGGCGAAGACAACAGGCATCACAGAAACGCGGTTCAACATGGGCCAGCTCCAGTACGTTCTTTGATCCTTGGACTATTTATAATACCGACGTGCATCTAGAATACACATGTTTGATGTTGGTGGTCAACGCTCGGAACGAAGAAAGTGGATACATTGCTTCGAGAGCGTGACGTCCATAATTTTCTGCACGGCGCTGAGCGAGTATGATCAGGTGCTACTGGAAGAGCGGAATCAGGTGAGCGTGGCTACCACATTCTCGTCCAACGCACCTTCTTAGATTCTAATCTAGAACCGGATGGCCGAATCCCTAGTCCTTTTCGAGTCGGTTATCAACTCACGCTGGTTCCTTCGGACATCTATCATTCTCTTTCTAAATAAGATTGATGTTTTCAAGATGAAAGTGTCCAGAGTACGTTCAACATTTTATCTCTCGTGCCTTCTCCTCATCTCTATCAAGGTGCCCCTTGAGCGATACTTCCCCGAGTATACGGGTGGGACTGATGTCAACAAGGCGGCCAAATACATTCTCTGGCGGTTCATGCAAGCGAACCGAGCGAGACTTAGTGTGTACCCCCAGTATGTGATCAATCCGCAACTATCATGTAACAGTCTCTGATCCGTTCTACCATCAGCCTGACCCAAGCGACCGATACGACGAACGTACGGTTGGTATTTGCCGCGGTGAAGGAGACAATATTACAGAATGCCCTGAAGGACTCGGGTATTCTGTAGCATGACAGAGATTTCTTTTTTTAATTTTCATTTACTCGATTTGTCTTGTATCTGTTGTGCTCACTGGTTTGTCATTTCCTCCTGTTGGTTACCTGGTACTGACGTATCATCTCTCATCTAGCATGTCCCTCACCTGCTAATCACGTCTCTGTCCATCCCTCGTACACTATATCGGTCGCTATCCTGCTCTCCCATCATGTCTTTTTTAAAGGACTCATCCGTAACTTAGGCCATCTTTATATCTATATCATGTCTATCGCAATTTGTATAGTAGTTCTTTTGCATATGGATTGAGTGTTGTGTATGTACGTAGAGACATACCATGATAACTTTTAAATCTGTGCTTGGAAGGAAGGAAGTTGACATGGTTCCTTAAAGAAATGTGTCCGTATCCGTGTTACAAGCCCTGATGTATCTACACCTACGAGCTAGGCTATTAGTTAGTGAGGTCGGTGACTCCGATCAAGGCCGACTAGCTCCTCACATGACGGTGGTGACACGTCAAGTTCACACCCCTAGACCCCAACTACTATGCTGTCCTTCAACATGAAGTCCTTTTAAGATCAACTTTGATGAGCATATAGCGTATCAATCTTGTCTTAATCTCGAAACTGTTGGCGACAACTGGGGTACTACCATCGTGGACGAAGCCGCTATCATGTTCAAATTCAGCTCAGAAATTGTGGCGCGAGACCTGGGTTTCGTATCTATTTACCCTCGTTCTACCCAAGGTAGGGCTTGCCTGGCACAAGGCATGTCCGCTTGCAACGACAATAGCGAGTTTCTCGCGGGCTTGTCGTATTTGTATGTTATGGGTGTGATCAAGATCTGTATACTGAAGCTCTCTAGGTTTTGACACGAGACAACTATCGGTGTGTCTGACAGGGGCAGTGGACGTTGTTAGCGTCGACAACGGCCTGACAACGGCTGGAGAGAGGATAAGATGTACGGCGCTAGGTCACATTTTCAGTGAATCCCCGACGGACAATATAGTCGGACTGACAGACGCCGCGCAGGAAAAAGTATGTCTATATTATCATCATGTCCTTATCTGACCTTGTCGGTTGAAGTGGGCGACTTCTATTGCTGCCGTCGTTCAACGATTTGCAGATATCAGTTGTCGACGTCCACGGTGCCCAGAATACATTCACGATCACGCCCGATTTCCATGGTCTGTTCAACGAGCTCTGCATCTCTCTCCGTCCAATCGGGCATGTAAGTGAATTGGTGTTCTTCTCCAGACCTTCCTTCTGAACTATACACTAGGATGACAGCAATGCGTATGAAATTCATACTTATCCTTCAAACGGAAATGGCCTGCATGGACTTCCGGACCGAGTAACGCCCACGGATGCGACGGGCGGGCGAATCCCTCTTCCCAGCAGTCGTTATTTTCAAAGTCCCTGATGCTTGTGCTAATATTGCCTTTCTTAGGGGCGGGGAAGGTCATGGAAGAGATATTCCAGCAGGTGAAAGACCTGAAGTTCCTTGCAGAGGACGGTGGATCCCACTTTTCGTCTTTTGAAATTTCGTTACGCCTGCAAGAAATGACACTGGCTTATAGTTGAAGTAGGCTGTCACTCCGCAAGCCAGGCACAACGTTAACCTCGCGATCCTGACATTTTGGCCTGCGTCAAATTACTGGTATTTCGAAGACTTTACCGAAAGTCGCTTTCTACTCTGATAGACAGTATATCGGTACAAGAGGTCTTTGTTGAGGATATAGGTTTCACAGCCACAGGGCTGACGGTTTTGCCGTACCGATCGTTACCGTTTCTTGGCTTCGTACCACCACCACCACGTATTAGTCCACGAATATACGTTCGTTCGAGCCATCCCCGTCACGTCCTTTGTGCCTGCCGACATCTATTCCCAACAGTCTTCGTGAAGGTGACGCTCAACTATTGGTGAACAGAAGAAACTAAACGCTAGCTTTGATATTAGATGTTGCCCTTCTTATGTCAGATAACTAAGTACCTGGCGAAGTGCATAGCCATCCACAAACATCCTATCGCACTCTTCACAGTAATGGTGGTTCCTCTTCGTCATGCAGTGTTGACTCAGCCCGTTTTTTGTTCTAAAGTGCTTCAGACACTGGTTGCACTGACGAATATCCTCCCCTCCACTATCATGATGAGCTATCGAGGATAGGTGCTTAAGAAATTCATGAGAATGCGAGCAAGATTATCTGAAGATGGCAATATACGCCTGCTCGAGAAAGCCTTCTCGGAAAAAGAGTCTGCGGTACTCGAGGCAGTAGAAATGGTTCTGTTTGGCGCGGCAGTGTGAATGAAGACCTTCGGTTTTGAAGGTCCAGTGACAGGCTTGACACTCGTGCATGGGAGGTATGGGATTCGTTGGCACGCGGCGAGTCACATTATATACCATCGACCCCCAGAACGTGTAAACCTTGAGGCTTGATAAGAGAACCTATGATCTATCTTCAGGTAAGAAGTACGTGTTGCGATTCCAGTATCTGAGCAAATATTATTTCGATGACTGCTGAAAGCTGCTTTCCACGCTAATGAACAGTAAAATGATGCAAGACGTATCCGCCGCCCTCATGAAGGCAACACTCGACTGCTGGTTACCAGAGCTAACGATGAATCGAAGAAGTCAGATGCTAACATCAATATCAGATATTGCTCATCCTATCTAAGATACTTACCTGCAATTGACAATTACCTGACGAAGTGCATAATCTTCTCCGAAAACCCTATCACATGCTTTACAATAATAGTGATCCCTCTTCCAGTGAAGACGCAGTTTATCTCGTGTGCGGCAGTCTTTCGGACACAGATTGCACCAAAGGACGTCCTGCTCTCCACCACCGTGGACTTTCGAAGATAGGTGTTCAAGAGGGATCATAGTAAGAACACTCGGAGCGAGGTTATCTGATGATGATTACTTACTTGCTCGAGAAAGTCTTCCCGAAGGAACAGTCTGCGGTATTCGATACAATAGAAATGGTTTTCTTTGGCGCTCCAATGCGAATGAAGACCTCCTTTATTGGAGTTACTGGTGGCTGTACGAGCTGTCGGAATCAACCGGCTCCGAACCCGTTATTTACCGTACCCGTAGCTTTCCTTTCTTTACCGTTTACCACCATGTCGACATACTAGGTCTAAACGAGTTGTTCTTTCGTTCCCTCCCGTGCTCGAACTACAACATCCTTCAGTTCTGAAGGTCCGGTGCCAACAGACTCGACACTCATACATGCGAGATAAGAGATTCGCAGAGCCATGCAGTGAGCCACATTATATACCGTCGAATAGGAATTAGAAGCGCAAGACCCTAGAACGTGCAAACCTCAAGACTTCGCAGTAAATGGCAGCACCTGTGATCCATGTAGGCGTTCGGGAAAGAAGTGTGTCCTGAGCAGAGATTTCTTGGAAGAGGCGGTAACAAATTGGGTACAGTCCATACAAGTTTCTCATAAGGTAGTTCTATATTGAAGACTTCGGGGTTGCCAAGGACCTGTGATGTGAGAAAAAGAACCTGGCACCCCATTCATTCATGCTGCAGGCGCGGCTGTGACACGGACACAAGTATCATGCACGATGAGCCGACCTCGGTTTTATGGAAGAAACTCCAGCAGAACGATATAAAGTTATATCCAGGCCCAGCGGCAAACTCTCGAGCAAAGATCGTCGTGACCGAATAAGAAAGCAGGATTTACAGACCGTGGGAAATCACGTCACTCTGTCCTTACCATCAACTTGAGCGCGTCGCGCCGTAGTCGAGCACGCAAAAACAGGAATCAATCAATAGTAATCCTTTTTTGCTGACGAAAGAAGAGGATTGAGCGTTGTCGAAGGCCATGATTCTTTGAAGATGGGGGATTCATCTAGGTGTGTTCATTTTCAGTATGCTCCCAAGTTGAATTGAGTTACTACCTTTCACCTAGAAGGAGCTAGGTGGGTTTTGGTATAATCGGTCGTATTCATCAAAACACCCTTCTATGACTAGGTCATCTTTTGTTACCAATGCCTCTGGCATCGCCTTTTTCATCTTGAACAAGGATACCCTGGTTTTGACGAAAATGC
The DNA here is from genome assembly GCA_030407055.1 of Armillaria mellea. NCBI lineage: Eukaryota > Fungi > Basidiomycota > Agaricomycetes > Agaricales > Physalacriaceae > Armillaria > Armillaria mellea. The sequence goes on from JAUDZF010000278.1 coordinate 18,797, forward strand.
TTCAATATTCTCACCAATTCCAGTCATCTGTCGTAACAATACTAAGGAGAGAAGGTGTTGTTGGGTCGGATACAAGCTCGCACCGATGTACCCCTCGCGGACAGGGACGTTATGCATCTGATCAACTCTGGGGTACGTTATGTATGCTGGTTGCGGTGCATCATTGATGAAGACGAGATACGGGGTCCTGCCTCGGCTACACCATTGACCGATATGTTGACCCCATTCCTTCTGTGTTTCTTCTCATCGTGGACTTCCAGCATCCAGGTTTCGCAGAAGATGATGGAGATTATCTTGTGATCCTCCGCTTGCTTAGGTTGCAGGTGAATCACAACTTGCCAACAATGTTGACTCGCCGGAGGCTAGACTGTCCTTCATGGAAAAAATTCATTCGAGAACCATGACGCGTTATGAATCCGCATGATCGAGCCTCGAGTTGCCGTTCATCGGCAGATCACTACGATCATCACAAATCTTCCGGAGACAACAAACGGCGTTGCACTATGTGTGCCAAATAAAAGGTCAGGCAGCGCCCTGCTATGATGTATCCGAAATGTATAAGCACCCAACGAGGGCACCTGTACTGAAGCGGAGGACTTCGGTGTGGCGCTCAGGTTGTTGAAAATCCAGTACGTTTGAATTATCTATTTGGTATAGGCTCTGGGCCTGTTGGAGCGCTCCGGCCAGCATCCTCGAGCATCATCTATAGCTCTGATACAGTCATGTGTGGTACGTGGTCTCGATGTTGGGGGATGTGGACGCGACACTGACATAATCACAATGTCACCCAGACATTCTGTCAACGCGCCACTCAACGCTTTTTTGCATCTAACCTCAACCATGGATATATCCTCCCTTTCAACATCAGCCAGCGCCTCCTTTCCTGAGTACACCGCTCGTCAATATGCAGGCGAGTTGGAGTCGCCAGCGTCGAATCAATTTCATCTCTTTTTCAACGGCGACATCCCGTTGTCGGTGCCGTGTCTTCGGGCTCTCTCTCTATACGAACAGTCCATGCAGGTTTCGAATGACGAATCATCGTAAGTTTCGGCGTCTTTGTTCTTGTTAACCTCATTCCTGTTCGACGTTCATCCTCAGATCATCTGATTCTTCGTTTTTCCCTCATGCCACTGCCGCCTTTAACGACTTACATCCTCTAACCCCTGCTCAGCTTGCCACCTTCACCTGTCTTGAGATGAAGGCTCTTCTCTCCTCCGATCCAGTCTTCGTCGTCAGCAAGAAGTTTTCCACGCTTGATGACTTCGAATCTGACCCAGAACTTTGTCGCAATTTTCTTCTTGAAGACCCGTGGATAGCAGTGCGTGGGATCTACTCGGACTTTGTTGTGTGTTCTGGATGCAGGAGCATTATCGCCGGGGAAGAAGACTATCAACGAGATACCGAGGCATGGATATCGCATCGAGATTCATGCGCAGGTATAGAGGATAAAATTCTGAACGCTATCGTTCAAAGTTGGGGACGCCCTAGACGCGATGTCGCTGATGTGGGAAACGGTACGCCCAGTTTGTGTGCATGCATCATCCACCTTCGTTAATGGCAAGTCAACTACAGGCGAGGTCATTGTCCTCACGGACTGACGTCAAGATAGACCCCCTTCCACAATTCTCAGAGGGGGTTAGAAAACCCAGTCATTTTGAGGTACGTTAATCATCAACGGGGACTATGTCCACTGACAGCAGTTTCATCGCGATAGGAACGGAAACGAAATGTTACTTTTGTCAGAGAGTGGCTGTCCCAAATTGAATCATGACCTTGTAACGTGCACTCAAATTGTACACACATTTGATTATCTGACGCTGTAATTTCATTGGCCTATAATCATGCCTGACGCCAAAGCAGCATAATCAGCGCGTAATATGATCCACACCATCAGATCTTCTAGTTGATATTCAATGTCGGACATGACACATGGAATCGCGCTCCGCACCTTGCAGCTCCGGTTCCCAGGTCACCCCATGTTTGATCTCTGGTTGCAATCCGATCGCGGCCTTTAAAACTCCTCCAAGAAAGTGTCTATGGATTTACTTGATCCCCTGTCATGTCCGTGGCTATCGTGACCGGTGCCGGCCAAGGAATTGGCAAAGCAATCGCCCTCAGACTCGCCGACGACGGCTTCGATGTGGCTATCAACGACCTGCCTCGCAAATCAGAAGCCCTGGAACTGCTTTCAGCGGAAATTTCGGCTAAGGGTCGGAGGTCGTGCATAATTCCTGCTGATGTATCCGTGGAAGAAGAGGTAGAAATTATGGTGACCAAAGTGGTCACAGAACTGGGTCGATTGGATGTCGTGCGTTTCAGGTCATTTTTCGATGCGCGTCTGGCCTTCTCATTCGTTTCGTAGATGGTTGCTAATGCGGGAATGGGTTTTGGGCGGCGTCTCCTGGACAGTGAGTTATACTGTCGTCATGGAAAGCATTTAATTTTTGAATTTTTGTAGCTAAAATTGAGGACTGGGATCGCGTGCTCACTGTCAACGCCCGAAGCGTTTTTCTTTGTTACAAACTCGCCGCCCAACAGATGATAAAACAAGGGACCGGTGGTCGAATTATCGGAGCATCCTCGGTTCTTGGGCAGCACGGTTAGTCTTGGGTTACGCCCGCCATCCAAATATTAATGCTCCCAGCTCTCTAGGTGGAAGACTGGTTAGCGCCTATAGTGCTTCGAAGTTCGCTGTTAGAGGTCTTACACAATGTGCAGGTTGCTGGTTTCACCGCCTTTATGTTTTATTTTGGCTGACTTGATTTTCATCTCGTTCAGCCGCTGAGTTTGGGGAATACGGAATCACAGTAAATTCCTACGCTCCAGGTACCCTCGCAATATTTGGTTTCTCCGTGTCTTGTTTACACGGGGAATAGGCGCAATAGACACTCCTATGAGTACGCCTTCACGTCGTTGATTTTCGACGTTGCAGTGAGCTTGACACTCTATTACAGTGGTCGAAGCTGGGCAAGAACTGGGTAATGTAGACCGCGTTCTATGAACAGGTGGGTGAATTAGAAACTGCAGCGCACTCTCTGGTCTCTAACCATGTACAAGGAGAGAAACAAAAGCCCACTGAAAACGATGGGCGAACCTTCTGATATTGCAGGCGTTGTTTCTTACCTTGCGTCGAGAGACGCTCGCTTCGTCACAGGTAATTAATCTATTCACATTCAGTCCTCACCCTTCACTGAAAATGGGGTCTACTGCCTAGGTCAAACGGTGCGGTCCTTCTTATCTATTCGTGGCATCAGGAGCTTACTATAACTCGAAGATACCGGTCAACGGTGGCAGGGTTTTTTTCTTAGATGAGGGCCGTGCATCGGCTAGTGATATATACGACCCAATGAATCATCCAAGCTGATTGGACTAGTACTTCTTCTACTAGCCAGTATTGTTATAGTCCAACAGCAATCACTGAATTTATTATGAGATCAGAGCGTTGATCGATCACCGTGACTGGCGCTTGCAGCGGATCTCGCACGATCGATCGAGGGCCAGCTTCGAACTTTTTTTGTATCTATCGGGCTATAGTTTGTCATATTGACGTTTTTCTGCATAGCGGTTGGCAATATCCCAATAGACAAGCCCCATAGCCTCAGCTTCGAGGCTCACACGATCTACTCACTATACTTACCACGGTTTAAAATACGCTTCGCACCTTCTGGTTACCTAATTGGAGGCTCCACGGTTTCCCCCCAACAGCCCATGGCGACCCACGCCCTTCGTGAAGCTTTCAAGTCAAACAAAACGGCTTTTGGCATCTGGATATCTCTACCCGGCTACTTTTCATGCGCGAACGGTAGCCCAAGCCAGCACCCAGCTTTCGTGGGTAATGATAGACTGCGAGCACGGGCCAAGTACCGGCTCCACCCAGACGTCTCTCAGAGTGTCGCAGCTATTCAATCAATAGGAAATGGAGCACCCAGTGCCTTGGTGCGAGTTCCTGCCACTGGGATCAGTTCGAGCACCAGTTGGCAGATCAAGTATGCCCTCGACGCAGGAGCCCGCGGAGTCTTTGGTTCCCATGGTATTTCGTTTTCTTAGTTGCTTACGTTTAAGTACAGTGAAGCGATGACCTAGGTGTCTTCAGCAGAGAAGGCCAAGGAAGTCGTGATGGACAGCCGATTTCCTCCCGCCGGGAGGCGCGGATTTGGGAACCCATTCACCCATGGGACGTGGGGTGTAACGGTCCCACAATATCTTGAGTCGGCAAATGAAGAGGTCACTGTCATGATTCAAATTGAAACCAAGGAAGTGTGTGGAAAATATGAAAGATATAGCAGCGGTCGATGGAATTGGTAGGCATTTCACTCTACTTACTTCGCTGTACGAACTGACGCCTGACAGATGTACTGTTATTGGTCCATATGATCTGTCCATGTCTCTTGGCTATCCGCCGCCGTTGCCAGATCCGCATCCGAATGTTGAGAAGGTGATCAAAGAAATACTCCGCGTGGCTCACTCGGAAGGCAAGAAGTGGTCAGTTGGTCGTTGCTTGCGTATCTCCCCATTCAGCTCATTTGAACCATCTTTAGTGCCCATATAGTGCACGTCGGGAGAGCAAGCTGCGAAGCGTTCTCAAGAAGGCTTTGACATGGTGAGATTCACGTTCTCTCTATTACTCATCGCTTGTGTGAAAGTTTCTCATGGTACCTTATAGATAAACGTCATTACTGATGTAGGGGCAATTTCGGACAGTATTTCTCACCACTTGCAAACAGCTTCTGCTGGACAGGACTAGGTAACGACTGGAAAGGCGACCGACTTGAAATTGTACAACTTAATCAATGTATTCAACATGCCCTTCTGTTAGCTAGCCTGAGCTTTCAATCAAAAAACAGCCAGAGTTAACCGATATCTGTACCATTGGTATGAGCAAGTACAGACACTGATCGAGAATTTTTGACTCACGCTTTGGCCTGTATATTAGTCGTTCAGTGAGAGTTCACACCTGATACGAATTTTTGACCTACCTGTTATGAGACGTGCATCGCTAGACACGAGATAAGACACGATACTAGCAATGTCAGCAGGCTCAGTAAGCTGCCCCCTCGCACTCAAGGCAATTTGCTATTAGATTTGCGGTTGGTCTCTGCAGCACAAATAAAGAAAGCTGACTAACCGCATCGTAAAACGCCTGTTCGTCTCCCGTAGTTTGGCCAAGGTCGGCAACTAGAGAAGTAAATATTAGACGGCGGTGAAATATTTAGTAGCAGCGTACGCATATCAGTATAAGTGGGGCCTTGAAAGTACGCTCAGAGCTTTCGACAAGAGAACAGTTTAATTAATAATAAAATTTACCAGGTGCGTAGGCGTTCACTGTGATGCCATGCGGTCCGAATTCTCGGGCTACATTTGCAACATCAATACCTACGTCGATAATGCGCACTGAAGAGGGGAAACCAACGAACCAGCGCTTTGCGTGAACAGGCGGACGGCACCTTTGGATGCACTATAAGCAGCTAAATCGCTATAACCTGATACATGTACATTAATCTTTGAATTCAAGATTGATGGATATACTGACCTTGCTTCCCAGCAATGGAGGAAGCGCCCACAATGCGTCCGCCGTGACCTTGTTTGATCATCTGTTTCGCGGCGTACTTGTAGGAAAGGAAGGTTCCCAGTCCATTTACTGTAAAGATGCGATTCCAGTCTTCCGTGGAAGCTAAACGAACGTAAGAATCATCTTGGCGCCACAGAGAGGGCCTGCAGCTTACTGTCCATGATGCTACGCATGGAACAGACGCCGGCGTTGGCCACCATCTACATCACAGACTAGTGAGTATCACAGTTAATGCATGTGTGGAGGTTCTACTGACAATATTCAACGCTCCCAGTTCGTGAACAGTGTTGTCTATGATACTTATGACGTCACTTTCAACAGAAACATCTCCCGGTACAACACACGACCTCCTCCCTTTCGCGATGATGTCTGCTGCAAGGGCATAAAGCTCCTTATTTTTCGAGGGTAAGTCGTTGATAGAGACGTCGAATCCATCTTCTGCTAGCCGGAGGGCGATAGCTCTTCCCAGTCCTTGGGAGGAGCCAGGTGACCAGAGCGGACACCCTTAGTAGAAGCCATGAGTAGTGGCAACAGCAAGGGTAATTGCTAGGCGTTTATATACCGCCAGGCCAGGTACGAGTTGGATGAGATTGGATAGCTTCAATTCCCGATCATTATCATGCTAACTTGAATGATATTGGATTGCCACCGTATCTTCGAGAAGGAAGTCGGCGCAAAAGAAGTCCTACGCAAACGCGCGGTCAAAGCTAGGAGTCTTCGATGCTATCGCCACAACCGCCCTGGGCAATTACTTTCTATGGGTGATAGGAGTGCGATAGGTTCGTCAACCACGCCGACCGTTAGTATAGGATGTTCAAAAACCGGATTTGATCTGACGCCCAGCGTCGTGAATATGCCGCCCCAACCAAACTTTGGACATCTTCCGGTGCATAGCTGTTCCTAAAGATGTCAAGTGAAACGCGCCGCTCGCAAACTCGCCAGAATCCTTGCGCCAGATGTCAAGTACCAGACATTTCAGTGGTGTCAGATACGAAAGTTCGATGGAGTACGTGGCAAACGGATGGAGTTATTAGGATCCAGAAGCTGGTATAGAGTGCTGAGCATTGCGAACAGTGAGAACGAAGGATACCAAAAGAAACACTTGAACTCAAGCTCAAGCACAAGATTCAAGGAAGGATGAAGTAGAGAGAATCCGTTCAGACCTACATCCGGTATACGCGGGGATCAACATTTGGCATAGACTTTAATAATAATGACAGGTAAGTGCTACCCGAGGTAGGCTAAGAGAGCTACGAAATAAGTTCAACCGGCAAAGCCGCAAAGTTAGCCGACAGGTCACATGATCTCCAGCATCCAACATCCTTTGCCAAGTCACAGTACTTACTACTTACATGGTTCGAACAAGTTTAGCATGCAGATACTTGTGGAACGCGTTCCGAAACGAGTTCGAAGTTGTGCTTTTTGATATACCTGTAGCTACAGCGCTCGGGATCGAATTCAGTTGCTACTGAACACTTGACCTAGTCCAGCGAACATGTGAGCGAGAAGTTTCGGAATTAGCGGGTACAGATCTCCACGTTCCATGCTGATGCTTCAACGAATTCGACTGGAAGGTAAATTTTCGAGGTTCCCAGTACGTAACTTTCAAGAACCTAGTCCACCACGAGACCCTAAAATCCACAGCAAATTCGGGGCGCAGAAGACCCAGCCCCTCCTGGAATGTTTGGACCACGGGTACTGGTCATATGACGTTTTACTCTCGGACCCACAGCTGACTCTAGACAGCTCCAAGCGTGCTCTTCTTTCCCACCCCAACGCTCTTGGATACGAACCACCACCATCCCACTGAACGCAAGCAATCTCTCTTCCACAATGTCGACTGAAGTCGCTGCCCCCGCTACCATCGAAGTCAACGATGCGTATTTCTGTACTCATTTCAAGGAAGTGGTCAGTTGCTTCTCTTCTTCGTCGCTTATCTTGTTCGTCTGACGATGATCACAGTGTGCGGACTGTGGGTATGACGGAAGAGAGGAGAATGATGCGTTCTTTGGGGTAGGCCGTGACCTCCGTTCTCCATTTTTATCGTTGTTGACTCTGTTCATGTTAGTTTGATCCCATTGACCGTGAGGGTATTGAATGCCCCCCAGCCATTATTAACAAGGATGGCGTCTATCAGTGCAAGAAGCATGCTTTAACAGGTTAGATGCGCTCCTTACTATATCGGTGGGGTGGGCTGACTATTATCGAAGGCTGTAACCAGTGTTACGGATGGAAGAAGCAGATCAATCGGGCCAGGACTGCAGCGAAGAAGGCTGGCAAGAAGTAAGGCGAAATAGTTGCCGTAGGCAGGAGTTTTACTGTAATGTTGTCGCCTTCGCGGGACAATTGCGGCTGTCTCAGAACTGCGCTTCCGCGCGAACGATGCAATGTACACATGAATCTGAGTGACCCAACTCTAAGCACAGTCAATAAGACGATTACGCGTTGGAAGAACTCGTGACTCTGTATCATCTTCATCTGATTGAACCGCGGCGGTCTGGTTTCGTTTGAAATGCTAAGTCGTTGGTGGGAAAGCCTGCGGAGAATATTCCAGCAGTTGCCGTCTGATGCAGATTCAACATGAGCCGAGACATCATTGTCACAGAAATACTAGGGCCCGGGTATTAGCTTCGATGAATGACGAAGCATGAAAGCATACCAGCTGGCAAAAGATGATAAAGATCCACGGAGAAAAGGCTGGGACGGAGCAAAATGATAAGAAGGATTTCGCCTAAGAAAAACCTTACTTACCGGAGCTAACTGAAAAAGAGAGAAGTCAAAATGTGATGGACATGCAGACGCAAACAACGCACATAAAATGTAAGGATATTGGATAAATTAGCAAAGGCCATGACACTGCGAAATTAGCTCTAGTGTGCTGCATGAGATACTGATAATACGGCCTTACGCAAAATAGATAGCGCCTGACAGTCCGCCTCAGAGTCAGGAATTTCTAAGATTCAGCGGAAGACTACTCACCATCTCGAAGGATGAGGGATAGAATATCGGGTGTGATGTGGTTCCGACGTTCTTTGTACGTTTTGAAGAGCGTAAAGCTAAAGATAATGGTATCGTATACAAAGAGCGCCTCCCACGCTGATGCTATACCTGTAGGAAAAATCATGCTTCGCTGTCCAAATGGGAGCAGTCACAGCTGCTTACGAATGGCGCTGGAAAGTTCAAGTCAGCGATGAAAGACTTGACCGACGACGAGACGTACGTATCTCGGTCTAAGCCAATGTGGCAACCAGACACAGGCGTGGAATCGACATGTTTCTGACCGAAGAGAGACCACTGGACATGGATCAGAACAGAACCTTGTGACAAGGCATTCCGACACGCACGCAAGAAACGCCGAGTAGAATGATGGCGCTCGCCACCATACAATACAGAACACGCAAACTGCAGGCATAAATAGCGTATATTCGCATCGTTAAAAGGACTACGAGAAATGTCAGCACTGGAATTAGAAAATATGAAATACTGACTGCAAACAATGATTTGGCTGATAATTAACAACGTTTGGCGGACTAGTATAGTGTCGACAGCTGGTTTTGGGGACAATGTTAGCTTCATTACTGGG
>JAUDZF010000279.1:0-27943 GCA_030407055.1 Armillaria mellea
TCGCTCCAGCTGCAGCAAGAGCTTTGCAATGCTGAATCCTCTATATTTGACGCGTCAACAACAAATCGAAATAAAAGACAAAGAGACTTACATCCCCGTTCCACCTCCAGTCACCAAACCTACACGTCCAGAGAGAGACATTGTCGTAGCTACACTGAGATCTGCCATGTTTTGTGAATGCTGGAAATTTGGTTTGCAAACATGTTAGCTTTTATTCTGCGGCCACTGACTGGATGACACATGTGTGGAAACGACTTGCTTATCCCGCATACCTGATCGATTTGTCAACAGGCGCTTAGTCAGTTCGATGAAACCTACCTTTGTCAACAATGGTGCCCCTGAATCGACTCAGCGATCAGTAACACTAATACATTACTCATGCTGAGCCGGAACTGCGGTATATGCTGAGCTTACAAACAGTCTTCTCGTGTTCTCCTTCCATGTATGGCTGTCCTTTGGGTGAACGAGCCTGCCTGATAGAATATAGGCCTTCAAATAGGTTCCATTCACATATGGGCCGAATCAGCCACAAAGGCAGGAGCATATGCATGCAGGGATAAAAGGTACGAAGTCGAATGGCATCTCTTTTATGTGATACTGCTACATGGGAGATGAATGAAGGTAACAAAGGTGAAAGACGGGCAGCCTCATACTGACATGGCGGTATAGACAGCAACTCGCAGCATTGGTGAAGCGCCTCACGTTCACGATCGATATTCGCGCAGGAATGCAATCTGGGTCGTGAAAATTTCCTCAGTATCCGCTTACCTCTTTATGCATGCCGAAAAACGCGTCGGGATGTCGATCTTGTCCCAATTTCAACGATTCGGTCGCCAATCGCTAGGTAACCCGTGCAATACGTTGGACATGGATATGAAGATTAAACGGAGAGCTTACCCTTCCAACATACCATAATACAATCGACTGAATGTCTTCACGGTTGGTACAACCATGTGTATCGACCTGAACATTTCCTTTGAGGGGGAGGATGCGGAAGAAAGGTGAGTGGCTATCTCTTTATCATTCTTAGACAGTTGCATCACCACACGCCAGGATCCCCGGCTCTTGCGTACGATATCGCGACTGCTCGATGAAACCTGATAGGAATACGTGGTGAACTAGAAGGTCGGTATTTACCGGACTATAAAGAAGTCAAGAAAGGCGACTTGCATAATTCAAATTAGTCCTCCACGACCGCGAGGAGAGATACATTGGCTTGACCAGATGGTGACGTGGGTAAGATTTGGCAGACTTAGAACCGTCTCTGTATATACTTGGCGCAGCAAGCAAGAAAGTGAACCAGGGGAAGCTGGAACGAGAAAAAGGGCCACGGTGATTAAATTGCCGTCGGAAATCAGGTCCGAAACGCTGACAAAGGAAATATCAGTTTACATTAGGCAAGTGTTCGCTTTGCTTCCTCCCATCTACGTCCAGTTTCCTCTGCGTCCATAACGTCGTACTTGGCAGGGTTTGACCCGAACTACAAGGGAAATCCGGCTCTGTGAGATATTGTTGCTTCATGGTACGGACAGCGTATTCTAATGTACTCCACCTAATGCCAGTTATCACGTATCAGCAGAAGAGAACGCTCGAATTCGTAGTCAGTATCACATCCGTGGATCACTCTATCTGGCACCCTATGTCACACTACTTGATGCGGAAGTCTAAATGGGCACTATGTTACATCCTTGTCTTCCGTTTCATGGTGCCGACGTTCCTTACTGGGACATGGATCGATTTTCTATCTATCTTCGCAGTCCCTGCGTAACCAGCTACTATCCTGTAGAACTCAAGACCATTTTTTGGGTCTACTGCGACGAATATCTCTGTTTGAACTGCATTTCAGTGTATACCTAGTCTCTCATCTTTGCTGCATCAACTCTGTGTTCCCAAAACTGACCGCATGGTGCCAGTTAGAATGAACTGGAAGTGACAAGTATCCTAATGCTTTATCCATATAGTTTTAGATGATTTAAAAGTTAAAACCGACGCATATATACAGGTATGTTACCATCTCCCGGTGCTTTGAAGATTCACATCAACCGCTTCTCCTAGAATGTCCTAATTTCGGCTTATAGTCTCGCTAATAAAGTCTACTCACCAAGGCTATGGAAGTGGTGGACTCTCAGTAACGAAAAAATTGCACAAGATCCTAGACCAGCGTGGCTGCCTGTCTTGCGAAATGGGCAGCCAGACTCTACAAGAACTTTACAGCGACAGACCTTCTTACTTTGACCCACGTAAATTCGCCTATTTCGGACTATGCTGCTACTTAGGAGATTACGACAAAGTGGTCAAGGTAAGCATCAGACAATGGTTTTCTCAACCACTAGATTGAAATCAGGAAGTTGAGTCTGGCGACGCACCTCGAAGGCACAGAAACACCGTATGAATTTGGGTATCTCGCAATCGTCGTATTCGGCTCTCAACGCCTACAAATACCCAATCCCCTGCACATTGAAGTCCTCAAATATCTCATATCTCGTGGTGCGCCTGTAGACCTCCCAGATATTGCTGGATACTCCGCTCTATCCCATAGAATTATGAACCACTTGGTCAACCTCGATCTGTGTCGCGTGCTCCTCAAATCCGGGTCAGATCCTAATCAGCGCAACCGCTATGGTGAAGTGCCCCTGCGCGATTGCTTCCCGAACAATGAAATTGGCGCTATCGACCTTCTCATGGAATTCGGCGCTGACATAGATATTGCAGACGCAGACGGATATACCCCTCGGAGGGTTCAACTCAAGTCTGATCCAGGGAGTGAAAAGCCGATGGACACCAAAGCATGCGAATTTGCAAGAAGCCAGGAGGAGATGGTCTCCAACTCATGCTGTGTTCAAAGTGTCAGACTGCGAGGTATTGTTCGACAGTGTGTCAGCGTATGTTTCGCATGTTGCGCTTCCTTGACGTTTCATTCAGGCTCGCACTGGCCTATCCACAAGCCCCTCTGTCAGCCATTCTCCGTACGGAACACTGTTACCCTCGTCCCATACTACTCCGAAGAAACGGGTTTGTCCAACCACTGACCAAGATTTCTCGTGACTTTTTATCTATAACTACACCCGAAACCCCCCAGTCTCACCATCGCTCACGCATACGCCCAAGAACCTCTCTGCTGATTCACCAAGAGCATCGTCATCAAAGTCCAGGTACCCTTTGACGCACTTTTGAACGGGCAAACATAAGGCCCGGCGGAGATCTCCTGGTTTACACGAAAAAGAGGGATTTTGTATGCACGATTAGACGAGTCGACGGGCCGAAGAGTATGATCACATATCGCAAGTGGTCAGGACCAAGGGTGTTGGAGGGGCGAAAGCATATTTCGCTGCGGAGCTTAGGGGAAAGACAGCGTTGATTGTGAAAGTGTCAGCGGTTCTTGCAGAACAACCCTTTTAATTTTTCTTTCGTGATCGTATGTTCATCATTACTCGTCTGTATCTCCGCATACCACTGAAGTTCAAGTGGTCTTTTTTGCACGGGCATCAGGAAGTAAGTTCGGCAAGCGGAAGGGCTAGCGCGTTTCATACGAGATGGACCTATGAAGGTGAGCTCGAGATTTGAAATAGTCTGCTAGTGGACAGGCCTCCCTCCTGTTTCGGAGAATTGCACCACACCCTTCTTTTTCTGTTCTTCCCATGTTGACTGCATCTTTCTGAATATCAAGGATGTCCTGCCCAATTTAATTCGCGTGCTCCGAAGCACAGACGAATATTTTGCCTAATTCCTGCATGGGCAAGCATTACATTGTTCTCAAGAAAATTCACACAGAAACAGGGATCGAGGAAGCTGGTTATCGTGTCCGTCTCACACACGGAAGATTCTCAGTTCGAGCCTGGGTCGACTTACGGCTGGTGATCCTTACCATTTTACTCTGGAGCCCAAGACTTGTGTGGACGTTTCACGTAGTTACATGTATCAGTCTGGTTTAGCTTGTATTTACTTTCTATGGATTCAGGTAGTCTAAGCGCAACTCACCGATTCTGAGCACTTCCTGGAAGACTTGGATTGATATGAGAGTTAACAGTTGTCTAGTACAAAATTGTTACAAAGGCCATGAATTCAGATGCACCGGTATTAATTGGCAAAACCGATAATTAGGGTGGGATTTGCTCGCCCGCTTCAACCGCCGCTTACTGAAGGACGGCCTAGCCGATACCAGGTATAACTTGTCTAACGAAAGTTTCCATACGTCACTGTATTGTCCGCAAATCGTGTATAATTGTATCTATACTAAAGCAGAAACTACTAGCGCCAAGTAAGAATAATTACGGGTTTACTAACGATATTCCACCATCGACACGTAGGATGGTTCCGTTAGTAAAGTCGGAGGCAGCTAAGAGTACCGCATGCATGCCCATCTCAGCTTCGCTACAATGATGTCAGATAAAGGCGAATGTGTCCGGGGGAAAAACGTGAGCTCACCTCCCGTGCCTCTTTGCAGGTATCGGGGCCACGAACCCAGGAATGGGTGACGTCTTCAGCAACTCCAAGAACTCTGCAGATGCTATTTCTGAAGCAAATGGTCCGGGCGCGAGTGCATTCACGCGAATGGGAATATCCCTTGTAGCATAATTGCCCGCTAGGATTAAGGTGAGGCTATTCAAGGCGGCTTTTGTTGGTCCGTACGCAACCTTCGCATTGGGGTTAGCATCGCCTCAGGCTGCCAAATCAAAGGGGGCGTACTGAGAGTCCGGTTGCTGCTGATACTAAGGTTGCTGACACACTGCTGACGTTGATAACGCTCGATGTGCCCTGTGGGCGTGACTGTGCTCCATTGATGAGGAGAGATTCAAAGGCCCGTATGAGGAAGAACGGCGTTATGGTGTTTAGCGCGAACATGTCTGCCCAGTTCTGCACCGTTTCAGGCTCAAAAGGGTTATTTGCTGACACCTTCTTGTTAAAGAAATCGGGATCGCGAGATGTAGCAAATCCGGCACTAGAGAAAAGAGATCAATGAGCACTAGAAGAGAAAGGAACGTAAACATAAATGACGAACTTGTTCACGAGAATGTCGAGCTTGCCATCGATTCCTCCGATGTGCTTGGCAGCGGCGCTCACATTCTCCTCGTTGGTCACGTCCAGCTGGAGCCTGAGTGCGTGTAAGGACTACGGAGTATGACGTGGAAATGAACTACTTGCGGGACAATGGACCCTGATACGCCTGTGACGGATGCGGCCGCTTTCTCCAGAACGTCCAACCTTCGGCCAGTGATATACACTTTCGCTCCAGCTGCAGCGAAAGCTTTCGCAATGCTGAATCCTCTACAGTTGACGCGTCAACAGCGTGTCGAAATAGAAAGCGAAGAGACTTACACCCCCGTTCCACCTCCAGTAACCAAACCTACACGCCCAGAGAGAGACATTGTTGTAGATACACTGAGATCTGCCATGTTCTGAGAATGATGGAAATTTGACTTGCTACACGTTGGCTTTTATTCTGTGGCCACTGGCTGGATGACACATCTTGGAGACGAATTACTGTACACCGATGGACCCGGCATATGTTGTAGATTTGTAACAGAGGCGCTTGGTCAGTTCGATGCTAGTTATCTCTGTCAAAGGTGACGCTCCGGTTCGACTTAGCGTAAGACTCCATGACTCATGCACCTTACAAAAAAAGTCTTACTTCTGGATATCGTTGTTCTATGCATGAAGGAAGATGCCTCCTGATGATAAGTGATCTCGAAGGCGGAGTACCTCAATGAGGTTCCGTTCTTATATGGGCAGATAAGTACTCACAACTTAAGACAGGTAGCTGAAGCTATCACTCCTACTCACATGGCGGTAAAGGCACAGCATGGGTGTAGGACCTTGTCTGCGATCGATCCATGGGTAGGGTACGCAATCGGGGTTGGACATTTCCTTGGCATCAGCGTAATTCGTTACGGATGCAGAGAAACGCGTGTGCGGTCCCAGTGTTCAATAAATTGGTCAGCAGTCGCTAGCTAGGGGCGCCACGGACCACGGTACTAATCTGTACAATACGTTGGACGCGAATACGAAGAGTCAACGAAAAGCTTACCCCTGCAATATTCATACCATGATAGTCAACTAAATACCTTCGCGGCTATTTGAACCACTTGTATCGACCCGAACGTCTACTTTGAAGAGGAGGATGTGGAAGGAAGGGTGAGGAAGGAGAGGACGCGTGGCAGCTGCAGGGACCTTGCCAAGCCACGGCAGGCGATGCGTCATGCATTGGCATGCGACGCGCAAGCCCAGATTATGTCACGCAACATGTAGATCTAGTTGCCGGTGACGTGTATGCTTGAAGGAACTGTTTACACTGGTGAGTATGTATATAAAGGACTCAGAAACGAATGAAAAAAGGACCTTCTCGACCCGAATCAGTTAGAACATAAGCAAGATCGTACCCGCCACTGCTCCCAGTATTCAGGATAAGTATTGTGATAAACGTTCGTTCTGTATCAAACCACGTCAATTACCAGCAGCCGCCAACGAAACGTTCGGTTGCCTTCATGAATCAAAGTTACGCACGCAGAGGCCGAGTTCCCTGAACCTGGAACTCTCTCCGTACACTTAATGCTGCAAGCAAGAAAGTGCAGTCTCAGAGTTAGGGGAACTTGAAACGAAACAAAGGGCGACTAAATGGACAGAAATCATCGCCGTCGGGAATTAGGTCCGAAATGCTGACAAAGGAAATATCAGTCTACATTAGGCAAGTGCTCACTTTGCTTCCGTCTCCCATCACCCAGCAAAAAAAAAATCTCGAAGTTCGGTTCTCTCTACGTCCATACCTAACAGGCTTTGGCTATAGCTCCAACGGAAATTCGGCCTCGTGCGTTATCATTGCTTTTATGGTAGACACTGATGGCCCCAGTTTTCGACTTGTTCTGAAGAAGAGAAGATTCGAATTGATCCATACTAGCCGGTATCGAACTCTGAGTCGTTCGTAGTTCAAATACCACTTTATCTGGAACCCTACGGCATGCATTTTAAACCCTCAAATTCGCGGTTTGTTGCTGGCTTTGTCTTCGAGAATCACGCGTTTCGTGTTGTCATAGAGTCCGTTCCACTTGCATACACCGAGGGTCTATCTATCTACACGAACTCTGCAGATCCAGTTGCTATCATATTGAACTGAAGACCAACGTTGAGATCTACCGAGATGAATATCTGGGTTCGATCTGTATTTCGGTGCAAAGTACTTGCTGAGTCCCTCATCGTTGCTGCATCAGCTCTAATCTTAGGTGATTTGAAAGTTGAACCCGACGTACATATAAGCCCAGGAAAACTCTGCGTGTGCGCGTTTATCTGCATTTGTAAGCGTTTGCAAGTTTTCAACTTGCGTGCGCTTGTCCTATCGATGCGTTTAAATGAGTGGTCTCCTGATAGCTGGTGTCATTCCAACGATACGGGATAACTACGTTTTCTCTTGAACAGTGACTCACATTCCGAATTTCCTGCAGCTATTTCCGTGACTGAGTTGTAAGCGCCCATTCACAAGACGCCCACTCTGTTATGCTCTCATGAACGTAACAACACATGCATACATACTGAACACGCGGCATACACGCAAGTGCAAACGCAGGATTCAACTACAACTACCATCCCCGCATAAATACAGGTACGTTGCCCATCTCCCATTGCTTTGAAGATCCATATCGACCACTTCTAAACCGCTTCCCAGAATGCTCCCAATTCAGTCAGTGTCACCAACAAAGTCTACCCATAGAGGCGATGGCAGCGGTGGAATCTCAGTAACCAGGCAAATGCACGAGATCCTCGACCAGCCCGGCTACCTGTCGTTCGCAATGGGTAGCCGGACTCTACGAGACCTTTACAGCAGCAGATCCTCCACCTTTGACCATCTTAAACTCACCTACTTCGGACTATGCTGCTACCTAGGAGATTACGACAAAGTCGTCGAGGTGAGCTCCACACTTACCAAGTTTTCTCAGACCTGAGCTGTCAAACTAGGAAGTCGAATCTGGACATGCTCCCGATCTCGAAGGTACAGAGACGCCGTACAAGTTTGGGTATCTTACACTTGTCGTGTTCGGCGCACAAGACCTACAACCCAATCCCCAGCACATCAAAGTACTCAAATATCTCATATCTTGTGGTGCGCCTGCAGACCTCCCAGATATCACCGGAAACACCGCCCTATTCCACGGAACTATGGCTACCCACCTGGCCAAACTCGATCTGTGTCGCGTTCTCCTCGAATCTGGGTCAGATCCCAATCGGCGGAACCGCTACGGTGAAGTTCCCCTCATCATGTGCTTCCAGGGCAAGGGAATTGGGGCTATCGACCTCCTCATGGAATTCGGCGCCGACATATACATTGCGGACGCAGATGGAGTCACGCCACGGTATTTTCAGCCTGCGTGTGCTCCAGAAGTCACAGCTGTTGTGCAGCGATGGCTGAGGAAACGTTCAGGGAACGAAAGATCAATGGAGACCAAGGCATGCGAATTTTGCAAGAAGCCAGGAGGAGACGGTGTCCAACTCAGGCTGTGCTCGAAGTGTAAGACTGCGTGTCAGCGTACGTTTCAACCTCCGTACTAGTATGTTATGCCTCCCTAACATGTCACTCAGGCTCGCACTGGTTAACCCACAAGCCCCTCTGTCAGCCATTCTCCGTGGGGAACACTGTCACTCTCATCCCATATTACGACCCTCGGGTCGGGATCCTCCTACCAGTGGCCGAGTTATGTCGTGAAATTTGGTCTATCCCCGCTCCCGACACAACTCAGTCTCATCGCCACTTAGGGCATGCGCATACGCCCAAGAACCTCTCCGCCGGTTCGCTCAAGAGCATTGTTATCAAAGTGCAGGTCGAGATTGACCTATCTTCACAAAGGCCGATCCTCGACGGGGATATCCTGGTATACACGAAGAAGAGGGATTTTGTATGCAAGATTAGACGACTCGACGGGCCAGAGGAGTTTGATCGCATCTCGCAAGTGGTCAGGACCAAGGGTGTTGGAGGGGTGAAAGCGTATTTCGCCGCGGAGCTTAGGGGAAAGACAGCGTTGATTGTGAAAGTATCAGAGGTTCTTGCAGAACAGTCGTTTTAATTTCTTTCGTGATCGTATGTTCATAATCATTACTCGTCTGTATCTCCGAATCGTACATTGAAGTTCAAGTAGTCTTATTTACACGGGCATCAGGAAGTAAGTTCGGCAAGCGGAAGGGCTAGCGCGTTTCATACGAGATGGTCCTATGGAGGGATTGAGCTGCGGTCGGTGGCTTTAGATTAATAGAGTACATTCCAAATCTAATGGCGATGCCAAAGAAAATACATGCAAGTAAAGGAAATTCATATTACATTAGTCGGCCTCGTTTTAGCTTAGACATGAACCAGCTTGAGCGTTACTCGAGCTCCAATTCCAGTTCGGGCCGACCACCATACATATCTTCGAACGAGCTCATAAAGGGCTAGACTGAAGTACACACGGAAAATACAAGGATGCTAGATTCGTTCGACATTGCCCAACACCTCACGTACCACGATCGATGAGTATCATCCGATAAAGCCCTAAACGGTTCGACCTAGTGCCTCTTCCTCAAAAGTCAAGAAACGTCGATGCAGCGTATTTAAACTAGTAAAGGACGTCTCGCCACATAGATCCTTAATGATACCAGAAATATCATCCAGAAGCTATTTACCGAGTCAAAGTCAGCTTCACAGACCATCGTAAAGTTCTGGATTCTGGACTCACTGTCACGACGGAAGAAAGCGCAATTACAGCTGAAACGACAATCACAGTCAAAACAAACACTTCGCCGCAGCCAGTCAAAATGCTCACCCGTGGAATGCGCCGGAAGATGAGGATCCTATGCATGGTGATTAGTACATATCAGTGACGTAACTGATAAAGATTCACCGTGAGAAGCAGCAGTGTCAGCTCTTTAATACCAATCTTAGTATCGTCCACCTTTTCCGGTACAAGGTCCGTAGAGTCCTCTACGTCAGAATCGGAAGAAACGGAGTCGTCATCTTTTCCTTCCTCTTGTATCTGGGCATGTTTCTGCCGAACAGCCCTCGAACGACGCTCGTGATAGATGATCCGGTCCTTCAAGCTGAGAAACGCGGGAGGCAAAGGACGGGGACCGGAAAGGCAGCTAGAGATGACGGAAATCTTTGTGAAAACATCGGAAAGCTGCAGATCCTGAATTAACCCTATTGAAAGAGATGCCAGCGGATGAAAGAACGCACGAAGCTGGGGTTCATAAATGGGGTCTACAGCGAAGATCAATATTGAATGCAAACGACATAGAACACTACCAACGTGATGTACGAGAATGCCACACCATCGCTCGTCCATTCTTGACAAAGCTCCCATGAGAAGGTTCAGTGTCGAAAGAAGCCGTGTCCTATATAGTTCAAGCACATTAAATCCCTATGCTCAACTCGGAAAGGACAGAAGAATCATACACTTTCGAATGCAATAGAGTATACTGCTCGTACGGCCACTTGCCTCTAACCTGGGGTTCCCATTTTGCCGCGGTCAGCGTCGGCTGCAGCTCTTGCAGTCGAGTCTGCAGCGCGTAAATGCCATGAGCACATGCACCGAGAGAGCGGAACAAACGTACAGCAATCGCAAGTATCCTGGGTATGAATTTCCGGATACGCTCCTCCTTCGTTGAGCCATCGTCGGATCCTTTCGTATGGCGTTTCTCCAGGTCACCATTAAACCGAGTCTTGCGCTCTTCCGCTAGGAATGCTTCAACTTCCGAGGCAAATATGTGACCCAGTTCATCTATACTGGCAGCCAAAGACCGACGGACGAACACACGAGAAGATGTCAGCCTAGGTACAATCATCACGATAAACTGGTCGTTAACGGAAGCTGTATCAGGTGCGTGCACATAAACCAAGACAAGTATAGATCGCGTACCCCAGCAGTAAACCCTATGATGATAAGAAGGCTAAGAATAAAAGAGTGAGTAATAGCTAACAACAACTGCACATGGCATAACAGACTCACGCTCGCTTCCATGCGATATCGATACCTATTCCAGTGTTGGACAGCATGACCTGATGGGCATCGACCCAACTGTACCCGACAACTAGGGGAAACACGTTTACACGATGTTCGCTCTAAACTCAGCCATCTTGGCTCACCAAATACAGTTGTTACTCCGATCATACTCCAGAAGGCTTTGTCACTGGGACGACATGTGATGCTCTTTAACATGAAGGGCGCAGTCAAGGCCGTCTACATTCGAAGTACAGGGTTTGAGTTAGCGTACCCAATAAGACAGACGAGAAACACGCACCGTGATTATAACGACACCGTAAGGGCTACCATTCCCTCGGGCAGCACCGATATACCACGCCACAAGACCATCTATTTCTTGCATCAACAAAGAACCTAACCAGAACCGATGAGCTTACTGAGTAAACCAATGCCAGTCCCGATTAATCGGACGCCGTAGCTATATATCTAGACGAAGGAATCAGAATAACTTCAACCCCTGTTCATAAAACATGGACTATACCTGATCTCCCGCAAATACAGCTAGACCGATCTATCGATGACCATATATCAGTATACAGTAGTTTACAGAAAGAAACAAGGGCAAGGTAAAGTAAATTCACCTGAGCCATAATCAGCGCCCAAATTCCTCGATACTGATACACAAACCATGAACTCGGGAAACAAACGGACGGGATCCAGAGCGCTATAGACACAAGGGCATATCTCGTCGCATACACACCCTGGGGAGACCAGAAAAACCTGACAGCCGAGGCTAGCTTGAGAGAGAGCTTCCCAACTGCAGATTTGGGCGGAAGTGCATCAGGATCTCGGGCTACACATATGCAATCATCGGTATCAATCAGCCTTATCAGGGAAAACATCAACTGACCACGTCGGAGCACCCCTGGCTCCATTTCAGTTTTCTCGCCTTCAGCCTTGAGCGTATCCTGAGACTCGGCTAGACTCTCGTCAAATTTGAACGGATCTGTGGGCGCCCCCATTGCGAAGGGCGAAACATTCTTATTTGTTCCGACGGTCCCTTTTGCTCTGCCCCCCACACTCCCGAATCCTATGGGCATCCACAGCCTAGGCTTCGGCCGCTTAACATCAAGACAGACAATCAGGGTCAGGAGCTTGATTAGGGAATCCGCAAAGGCCTCCAAAGTATCACAAAACACGAAGCATATGAACAGCGACCTTTAAGAGTAACAAATACCCCAATCAGTATTGATGAGTACAAAGCATCCAGGCACTTATGGTAACCACGCACCTCACAGAGAAACCCGAGTTACCCGCATTTTCCTCAACTGAGGCAAGTGGTCGACCGGTGACTGGATCGAAAAACTGCTCAAATGGCTTGATGAGCTGAACACGTTCGACGTTACGGAAGTGGTCCAATGATTTCTTGATAACATTCAACTGATCAACGAGACCCTGCTGCCTTTGTTGGATCTTCTCGGGAGATGGCTTACTGTACAGCCACGTCCACCTTGCACTATTGCAGTCTTGGAACCAAGACATGATGACCTTGACAGTTTCCGAACAGTCACCGTTAAGGGTCTTGGACGCATTAGACAGTAATGGGACCAAAGTCTCTAGGTCATGGCCATGCTTCATTTCGCGAGCCCTAATATCGCGCAATAGCAAGATTGATCGGTTCATGGTTGCATTGTTAGACTTCGGATCTCCATCATTACCAGCTTTGGCGTGTGCAACGAGCAAATCGTCTACTGCCGTCTGGAACGCCAATAATCCACTGTGATGCAGTGTGAATATCATCAACTCCCATCACAGATCAAAAAAACCCTCACACTGTCCGGTTCGTCAATGTCTTTAATTCCTTGTTCACCTGCTTCAAATCTGCAGCGCCTAGCCTTCCCATCGAGCTCTCGAGATCAATGAGGCCAATTTGACCCTGTAGGCCTTGAAATCCCGCAACTACTAACGCACGGTACCCTTTCCCTCGCTGAATCAGGGCTTCAATTGCCTCGTGGTCCGAGGCATTCGCCTGCAGAGTTTCAACCTGAAGATCGATGATATCAAGGACGGGCTATATAGACAAGCGGTTAGGTAAGGGATGTGAAGAGCCAAACCGGAAAACAAACTTTAAGCATGCCGTCACCAAGCAAGCTCCTAGATACCAATATTTATTAGATATATGACTTCGATATATAGCACTCACAGCCAAACATGATTCAGAGATTCTGGGAAAATGAAAATGAGACATGCGATGGCAGTTGCGAGATAAAATCCACTAGGGATCAGGAACAGTTTGGCGAGAGTATACTGAGGCACCGGAAAAGCTACAGGCGATTGATTAAATCCGACGCGTAGAATCATTATGATTATCAACTAACTGGGACCATAGACACACATGACATCCAGGACGATGGTGCCGAATATACTGAAAAGGGCGAGCTTCGGTCTGTATGCCACCACGGTGGACATAAAGAAGGTCCCAATGAAGAAGAAAGCACCGAAGACGGCCGAAGACCTGCACAATAAAGTTGAGCGGAAGGCGCAGATATGGGCGAGATCACTGACCGAGGATCGAGAAACAGGCCGTGGAATATGGCACTTTGGTATTGAATTGCCGTAGGAGGGCCGCTGCAGGCATAATATGAGCCTAAACTTGGATACAATGACTGTAAAGAACCAACGAAGCCCCAAGAGCCTGAACTTGCCGCGCCAATCGAGTCTGGTCACGAACCGAAAGTGCAGAAGCCATGGCGGCGCAGCCCCATGCCCAACCGAAAAGCATCCCTAGCCGCTGTTAGGTGGATCCATGAGCAAGAAAAAGGCTAAAAACCTATTATGAGCGTAGCCGATGCAAACAGAAACATCGATAGCGCGAACGACGGCGGTAGCATAACTGCCAGGATCCTAGGAAACAAATTGCGGAACATCAGCGTAAAATGAAAACCGAACGCACGAAGCAAAGAACGCCGCCTGTCCCTCAGCATTCGAAGTTTCGGTAGCACAGAGGTAGATCAACGAAATGGCGAGCGAAATGCAGCATCGAATCCAAGTCTTGAAGGTCCTTCTGGACTTGAAGGTCGCCCTCAGCCACGTCACCGCCTTTTCCTTGATTGTCTGCTGCGCGACCATAGCGACCGAGATGGTGGTAGAGAGAGCAGAAGAAAGGAAACTGTATTAACCGATGGCACGCACGACGACGTACTGTTCGAACATGAATGAGGTTCGGAAGTCGCGTGCCGCTGATGTCATCTCTCCTCTCAAATTTACCGGAGGCCAGCAGAGGTCATCCGCGAAGGTCGACGACTGCTTCGATGAAGATTCATTTTTCAGAGTTCTCAACATTCATTACTTTGGTGATGTTACCGTTCTCATCGGCACCCGTTCACAACTTCGTAGATATGCAACAAGCAATTTTTACGTCAAGAACATCAACTGCAGAAGCGCCTGGAAGCACGGGTCGCTACAAAGTACGCCGAGTTCTCATCGGTGGAGAACGAACGTTACCCCTCCGACATCTCTTTGTGTTCTCCATACTACTATTGTGCCGGCATCCTCCACCTGGTCCTTGTGTAGTAGGGTAAACAGAGCAATGAGCCATGCTAAGAGTATATACTGGAAACGAGCCTTATGTCCCTGTTGATGTGCCGTACAAACACCTCACTGCTGTTTCGTCCTTTCTTGCACGTATCAGTCTCATCACAGCGCTGGATCTGTTTGGTTATCGTCGCTTGCGACACATCTGCCGTTACTGACGAATTGGAATAGTGGATCATGGGTATATAGTCTGTTCAAGTTGTATTCTTTAGGCCAGTGTGGAGTTTGTTCATCAGTGAATTCGACTCGTAACCCATACTAGCTAGCTGTCCAAGAGGCATAAGTACGTATTCGCTTCCCGCGGTCAAGGTTCAGCAAGAATACCTAATATCTAGACCGGTTTTGAAGTTGGGGATGTACAGTCTTGCTGAAACGATATCAATAAGATCGGGTTTACGGAGACAGCTTCCATCCGTCAGCACCGACCCCAAGGCGTCTTAATGGGCAGCGCGGTGGGATTTGAGAACATCAAATTCGAATTGTGCGCCTTGGAACCGAGTCCCGACAGGATTGAGTCATGGTCCCCAGAGTTCGCTTACACCCGGTCGGCCTACGTGGAAGTCGATATCGATAACGACAGCAGTCATCCAGTCGTCGACAATACGTAGTGTTACTCGGAGCATCCTGACGCGTGCTCGCATCGCTAATATGGCATTCAGGTAACTATCATTCATTCGATATTTCAGTGCTTTCACGTCAGCTGCATGTGGAGAGGATTGTGACCACCCACCTCCTTTAAAGAATTCTATTTCAGAAGACCAAGCTCTTGATAACAATCCGTGGCATACGACACATCGCCAGACTTAAATCTTTTCGGTCGCCGTTTCAGAGACATATGGGTCACAGTGAGAGGAGACATGCAAGTACGTTAAGTACGAGCGACGTCGGACGCTATGACTCCGGATCATCAAGGACGAACAAAGAATAAGATTCCCCGTTGGAGTTATCAAGACGATATGAATCCAGTTTGACGAGAGATATTACGAGTTTCTCCACGAGCGAATAGTAGGGTGCCACCAGCCTAACGCACTCTATAGAGACCGTCAATATCGTCACTTTCAGGTCAGGGTGGATCGACAGGAATCCAGTCAAGGCACAGCAGATTGACATATGAAGATCGTGGATAGAATAGTCATGGAGGAGTCACAAGATGATGCTGAAAAGGTCCGCGATAACAACGCATTAAGAGTCAGCGTAGGAAATGGTGAGACCTACTTCAAGTTGCCCAGAAATGCCGCTGGTCGCAGCACCGTTATCGATGATTTCAAAAACAGGCCATGCGGGCGGGGGACAACCAATATAAGTCAGCGCCGTGATATACCTACGAATAGACTTTGTAGCACACTTACTCTATATATGATTTAATATTGAATAGCAGCTGCTAATTGGACACACACCCGAGTAAACACCCAATAAACGCTCGGAGAAAGACATTTTCGCAGACAAGTGCATTTTCGACGTTAAACCGCATGATCCGCAAATTTCCTAAGCATTGCTGGCCCTAGTAGATGATTACGAAAACGTACCGTAAAAGCGGATGTGGCTGAACCTTGACAAGAGCCGAACTGAAGACCACAACTCTATAGGCTGTACATCAGAGTCCAGGCTTGGAGGCAGAAAAACGCTATTTCCCTCGCGCTCAACGTCCTATACAGCAACGATGACCGAAAGCTGAGGAAACTCCGAAATGTCGGCAAGGGTTAGGGATGAAATTTTGAAATCCAATTGGCCGGATTCGGTCATGCGTTTCCACGTTGAGTGCGGCTCGCATGGTCGGAAACTCTCATCCCGTGGGTAGTCCTAAGTTTTACACCCCGGCTTCTGTGGATTTCGTGGAACTTGGCGTTAATACATATGCGGAGATCCGGTATCAGTCGTTTCTAAGAATTCCTATCCCGTTGAGGGAGGGTCAATCTCGACTTGGACATAACCTTGGATCCACGATGAACCGTTAGTTGGCTGTTAGGTGCTGTAGACGAATGCCGAGGCCGAACCTAGCAATTGAGTCAACTGGACGCATTTCGGTACTACTACTTGGTGCTACGCAAACCATCACTAACAAGTTTTTACTTTCGTTGAAAACGCACCTCCCTTTGGAAATTTGAATCGTTTGTTCGCACAATGTTTGATCAGATTGTGAGTTGCGATGCCGTGATAAAGACAGCTATTCCGACAAGTTTAGGCACTGTGTGATGGCCTCCTTGCATGGAAGAGCTTTCTTTGGAAGGGGTATTACTACCATTATAGCTTTCCAGAACTTTCTTGATGCCCCAGTTATTCCTGACATGCGACATACCAAATTCATAGTGGTCTATCAGGGACGTAAATAGGAGCTGTTGAAGTCATCTTACCTGCTGCTGCATTCTAAATCACGTTCACGTATTCTTCACCAGCAGGGTGATGTTGTTGTGGAACTTGGTGCTGTACAATATATCGTGACATCATACTATTATTGTATGGCGCTCATAGTTCATTGGTACGTAAGACAACATCTAGAAAGATTTCTCTGTAGACTCTGAATCAGCATCAAGAAATTTCGATCCCTCCGATTAATACCACGGTCCAGGAACGTTCGTCACTCGAGCTAGGATTGCGGTTGATGACTTACCTGAGAGCTTTAGTAAAAAAATATGACTCACCCTGCATTTATCAGGTATTCTAGCACTCGATTAGTGCCTCCTCTGAAGGGTTGATCCCGATTCGCACCAGCGTGAGCGCTGCATTGCCATAAGCAGGTTCGAGATTTATTTTTCTGATTTGTCAAAGCAGACCACATAACTTGCCGGCGGCGAGAACGCCGAATGGAAACACGGGCAAATAGAGACCGTCACGTTCGTCACAGCTCCAATCAACGGTGACAACGCCCACAACGAACGTCGAGCTCGCCTTTCCACTCCTTTCGGCCCTCGACAGCCCTGCCGCATCCATAGCTTACTGTCTTCTCCTAGTGATTCTCTCTTCACCCCGGGATGGGACTCAAATTCGGGTCCTTTGATTCCTTATGCGAAACAGCAGCGCTCATTATATGTCCACTAGTCGGTACTGACCAGGGAATCGTACCGACATGCTATAGTCGAAATGTGGACGTTGGGGGGACCCTTATCTTCCAGCCATGTCAGTATCATTTACCTCTGTGCTGCGTATTTCCCTGACAGTGGCTTTAGCGACATCCTTCATTCACATCGTCGCCATCATCATGACCGCCATTATGATTTACCACATTCGCAGCAAATACACCGCAGTCGGAAGAAAGGAAATTGTCCTTTTCTTCTGGATGTATGCCGTTATACAGCTGTTGGGAATATTCCTGGATTCGGGCATTATACCGACGTCGAATACAGTATATGCAGTGCGTACGCTGATGCCATGCAAATTTATATTACTTACCCCTTTGTCCAGTGGTTCGCTGCTGTATACACAGGACTCGTCGCCTCCGCGTACTGCTGTATCCTAATCAACGCCTTTGTCGGCTTCCAGTTCGCTGAAGACGGAACTCCCCTTTCGTTGTGGTTCCTTCGCATAACCTGTCTCGTTGTTTTCGGCGTTGCCTTCTTCATCGCAATCGCTACGTTCAAATCCTTCGCTTCCTTCTCCTACAGCAAAACTCTTCCGTTATGGATCATCTACATCCTGTGGCCAGTTATATGCGTAGCGATCTACATTGTCTCCCAGCTGGTTCTAGTATTCCGCACGCTAGAGGACCGATGGCCGATTGGCGATATCGTATTCGGCACCAGCTTCTGGATTGTAGGCATGGTCATCCTCTTCGCTTTTAGCACGACTATATGTGACGCCATCAAGCATTACATCGATGGACTTTTCTTCTCCGAGCTGTGCGTTTTGCTCAGCGTGATGATGGTGTACAAATACTGGGATAGTATAACGGTAAGCACGATCCATCGCACCTCGTTGACTGTCGATCGCTTAACCTTATTCAACAGCGCGAGGATCTCGAATTCTCGGTGGGCTCCAAACAGGCCGTATGGGAGGTCAAGGATCCCCTTCTCTCATCTGGCTATCCTGGGTCTTCAAATGCGTCCGCACCCAGCGGAGATTACTCTGAAGAAGATGGCGGCAGTAACTACCACGGCGGTTATAACAATAACTACGGGTCTGGTGGCGCAGGCAAGCCAGCGTCTTTAGTGGGCGGAGTGAGTGGGGCGCAGTTGTATCAACAAAGAGGCGGGTATAACAGAGGCGGGTATCCTCCTGCGGGAGGAGGGTATTGATCACGGTATTGTTCGGCGTTACGATTATCTCAATGGACACATACTCGTTTGTTCTCTTCACGTCTTAATTGCTTTTTGGTATATCCGGCAATGCTCAGCGTGCATTGTCTGGTCGGAGATGAATTTCTGGGTTTGTGGCTGACACGTACAATGGGGAAGATCCATTCAAAAAATTGACCCTAGGCAAGGCCCTAGGACTTAGGCTGCAACGATGTTACGGGAACAGCGGTTCTTACATTTACGCAGCGGCTGCTTGTTGCAGATGTCGGATGATTCTTGGATTGATTGTACGTAGCATCATCACAATTGACGTCCATCCGAGAAGGGGGATTGCTGCATCCCAAAACGGCCTAGAAACCGGGTATTAAGCAGTAACTGACACCGGGATTCTGAAGGGAGGGGATCACCAGTGATTGAAGGATACTTGTTGTATAAGTAGTACCCCTGGAAAAATAATATCAAGCACCCTTGAATAGCAATTATACGTGGGGATAATATCACCGGCAACCGTTCAAAACGCACAAGGACAGCAACTTTGACTTGTGTGTAACAGCAGCGCTAGCATCCATCCATCCATCATCACACGTTCTTCGCACCCAAGCACTTTGGCAGAGCCTCGCGGCGAGGTCGGTCCGGGTGTTGAACGCTGTTATGCCCAGACGTCTAACCCCCCCACCACCACCACCACCACCACCACCACCACGTGGAATCCACACCCTTCAAGCAATTTCGTACGTTACCGCCGGAGTAAATAATCTATTTGTCGTGTTCCCCGTTCCTTAACCCTCAGCCTAACCGTAGGGCCAGAATAGGGCATAAAATTTTTGATGGACTGATGGCAACACGTTCGGGCGTGCGTCGGGTTTGAACAGGTCGCGGTGCCGGGTGGTTGGGTTGGGTGATGGGGCCTCGCTGATGATCAGTACTCTCTCCCGTTGGAGAGAGCGAATAATATATGTACATACATACAAGAATCGATTTCTGTCCGACAATCATCAACATTCATTCATCGGACGCATTTGAATAAATATATTCGTTGTCGAAAATTCGATGCATGCATGGCCCGCGCTGTTCTGATGCTACGTCTTCTTGGAACTCAGTTGCTATCAATGCCGTTTTCTGTCTGTCTGGCTGGCTAAATACGAAGGAAAGTATTTGAAAGCTTTGTCTGGGCTTTCTTTGCATCCGTTCCATGTGTGTGTGTGTGTGTGTGCCTTGACAATTGGACTTGGTTTTTTTTTCATTTTCGGTCGGCCCCTTACTCAAGTCTCTATGCTGCTTCTGTCGTCGCGCTGGAAATGCCAATCACAATCGCCCACCCGAGGCCTCCCAGGATGGGTAATACACTACTCGCCCACGCTCGGTCCCGTCAAATGTAAAAAATCAAACCCACAAGGTCGTCCCACCGGTCCACGGAAACGTTGCAATAATAATGGCCCTACGTCGACCCACCACTGCCCCAAATATGATAATCCCCTTAGCCCTCCCGGAAGCGCTGTCTGATTTGATAGAGAGGAGGACGCTCCAAGTCCCGAAAACGTCGATTCTCCCAGAAAGAACCCAGCGGTTTTTTAACTAGTAACGCTTGCAGTAGCGGTAGGAACCACGGCATCCATGCGGTTTACAACCCAATCTCCTAGTGGAAGATCAGGGTGCCGGGATCTGGCCACGGTTAACTGAAAATTAAGCACGGTGTCTTAAGTAGGAGGGTTTTCTAATTCAGACTCCGTTCCGTAGGCCAATGTGGCGGCGATCAGGTTTGCTACTGGGGAAAAGCGCGAGTAATTATATATTATATTATGTGGATAATTTGCGGGGATCCGATCCTGGTAATATACTAGGCGAAGGGCGCACATTCCCTAGGCTAACAACACTGCGACCATGAGAGACATCCAGATTCATATGGCTCTGGGACGATGGATAATGAACCCTGCATCATTTTTCTTAATTGGCACCTACATAAAAATCTCAGGTCCAAGGTTTAAATAATCGAAAAATAAATAAATATATAGGATAATAAAAGGCCAGATAAAGTGACATCGGGCCGACGCTTCTTGTGCGAATCCAAAGGTAGCTCGTCCTCTCTCGAGCCTTTTTATTTCATCGCCCTAGGCAGGCGGTGTTTACCGAAGACGGCTCCGGGTGATACAAGGCTTTTTTCACTTCTTTGGGCTTCTCTTCGGCGCCATGGCAAAAAAGTGCCTTCAAAGTTGATATGCGCCGCCCCATTTTCGTTGGTATGGAACGCACCGCGTCTTTCAAAACCTCCGGGATGCATGGGACGTTCTTTGCGATGGGGGTGATATTTGCATGGATAGATTAGATCGCGCGCGGACGTATAGACCTTCCGGACTAGCTGCACACCTCCGTGGACGTCTTTATGTTTACGGCCTTCTTGTGATGTGAAAAAAAAAAAAAAAAAACCCTCATACAGCATTGAATCAGCGTATTTTGTTCGAAGCTCTGTGTGCTCTGTGCCACCATCTGACAGCAGCAAGACGAACAGGGCCAACGCGGGAGAATGCCGAGTTGTGTGCCGTGTGTGTACCGAAGCACAAGCTGTGCAAGGTGTTGGAAAGAAGATTAAGGGATGGCCGGAAAAATGTAGGCTTCGGAATGAAACGCGGTAGCGGCTTAATTGGAATGAATGCAGAGAATGATAGACGAAGATTAGGAGGACAACCCTTTCGTACTCCACGGCGGGTTGAGATGTCTTACGGGCTGGGATACGAAGGTCCGCAGAGATCACCCCTGACCGTAAATGGAGCTAGCTGACACGGTTTCGGTGTAAAGAATTGTGTGTGCATAGTGACGGCGTAGCGTTTGATGGTCCTCGGATTGAAAGAAAGCAGTACGAATCAGATTCAAGGTGTAATCAAAAAGTTGCTGTTACGTTGACGGATTGTGACTGTACTGAAAAAGAACTGGCTTTATCCGAAAGCGTGGGGGGGGGGGCAGGACATGTCTAGGCATTGGAAAGAGGAAGAAATAAATTACGGTGGGATTAGTCGTAGTGGTGCGCCACGAGTGATCGCGCCTACACTGGCGCAGCTGATGAAATAGAAAAGGATGGATGTATTGTCAAAACATAGGAGCAAAACAAGACAAGATCCGGATGAAATCTCGCGGAGGGAGGAGGAGATCTGGACGAATTTACGGCTGTGGATAGGGACGAGCCACGAAAACGGGGACAAACCCGGAAAGGACGTGTGTCAATGAGCAACAGGAAGAGGAAGAGAAGATGAGGCTGATGAGCGTATATTCGGAGGTGAACAGGACGACGACGAGCCTGCCTAATGGGGAGATGGCGAGAGGAAGGCAAAAGAAAAGAAAAAGGGAATAAAAGGCGAGTGTAAAATGCGAAAATAATAGGAGCGTGGGAGAATAGGAGGATAAGGACGCCATAAAAGGAGCGACCAAGACATGAATTAAGGGTAAGGCTATGGGGAATCCCTGGGGAGTCCCGTGTGCCGGGAGTGCCGAGTCACGTGTGAGTGCTTAAGTGTCTGAATTGTTGAGGATGAATTTAGGATTTGACGGAATTTGATGGAATTTGATTGGAAAAAAGAATAAGTGGTGAGGCGCTCTGGTTCCAAATTGGGGGGTGGCCCAAGCCGTGGTGACCCTCGACGGATCCCCTGTTTGTCTCTAAGCGGAAATGCAGCCACGTCCTGAGATCACGTTAGATCACGTCCTTAGATTTACTCCTCCTCCGAGACCGTACATCTCTTCCGTTTTAAATATGAGCAATATGCCACCCGCTTCGTCTTTTCGTCTGAGCACTGGCGATGGCCTTTTATACACTGTCCTCCATCCCCCATTCGTGCACCATGAATGCCCTGCCCACCGAGCTGCTCTCGTCCTGGTCGCTGCACTGGCGGCCCAAGGACGTGCCCCTTACGCCCCCGATGACCTCAACCTTTGAGCGGAGAAAGGTCCCGCAGCACCCGACGCTGCCGTCGATAGCCCACTTTGACCGCCAGCTGTCGGTGCGCCACTTGGCGTCGGCGCTGCCCCCGCGTGCGTGGCCTTTTTTGCCTGTTTTCCAGACGCGCATATTGACTCTGTTTTTTAGTAACCCCGCCTGACGACGTCCCCCCGCCGACGTACTCCCCCGAGCCGACCCGCGCGCCCGCGTTCGACATGTCGATTGACTGGCTGGACGTCTCGCGGACGCGTTCCGCCCGGTTCATCGCTGAGAAAACATGCGAGATGATCTGCTATCTGTGGTTCGCGTCGTGCCCGCCGACCTCGCCCTTCCTGAACCGGCCCGCGGCGGCGAGCAACCTGCAGCTGGTCGCGACGCCGACGTTCGTGCAGTTCATGCAGAAACTCCTCGAGACGACGCAGGTGTCGCATTCCGTCATTGTCCTCTCCCTGCACTACATCTACCGCCTCAAATACCGAAACAACGGCACCCCGGCCCAGGCTGGCAGCGAGTTCCGAATAGCCGTGGCGGCACTTATGATGGCGAATAAGTTTCTCGACGAGTGAGTTCCGCCCGTTTACGCGTCCTGACACGTCTCTCTGACAGACTTGCAGTAATACATACACGAACAAAACATGGTCCGAGGTGTCTGGCATCGAGCTGCCCGAGATAAACCGGATGGAGCGGGAGTTTCTCATGGGAGTCGACTTTAACCTATATGTCGACAAAAAGACGTACGAGTCGTGGTTGAGCCTGCTCAAGGGACTTGTGCTCGCAAAAGAGCGAGACTGCCGCCATTTCCGGAAATCACGCACCCCGGCCCGGTCGTCGCGGCTAGCCGCCTCGAGCTCGCCTGCGACACGAAGCTACTCGTCGCGCTACGCCATTCCTGCGCCGCGCGCACGGTCGACGTCGCCCAACCAGATCTCGCGTCCCCCGCCCCCGCCTGACCTGTCCTATGCGCACAAGTCGGGGTCGAAGCGCACGGCAGAGGCCGCCTTCTCGCCTACGAGTGCGAGTTTCTCGCAGCACCCGTCCAAGAGGCCCGCTGCGATCTCCCTGCAGATCCCAGAGTCCGCGGGGTCGAGTGCGGGGTCGCATTCGCCGCTCGAGGGCCTGCAGTCGTTTGCGAAGATGTCCCTGCAATCTCCGTCGCGGGCTCCGCCGCCGCCGTCGTCGTCTTCGCCTTGGGTGCCGATTAAACGGGACACGGTTCCCCAGACGCTGGTCACGGCGTACCATGCGAGCGAGGGCACGCGGAATGCTGTTCCAGAGGTGCGGATGCTTGTTGCTGTTTGATGTCGTGTGTGCTGACGCTGTGTATAGAATCTGTACTTTTACACGCTTACGGGCTCGCCCATGGATGAGGAAGACCGCTTTCGCCGGCCGAGGCTGCGGTACCACCAGCCGCCGCCGCCGTCGTCGAGCGCGCCGTGCTACTCGCAGCGTGCGTCGATGCCGGTGAACATCCAGTCCGCGTCGACGAGTCCGAACGACGTGCACATGCATCTCGACGGTGCGCACGTGGCGTGGACGCACCAGGTGGTGCTGCCGCCTCTGCACCACCCGCAGCCCAGCCGCCACTACAGTAATGACAATACGCCTAGTCCTATCCCCGCGCCCTTTGCTAATGCCGGTCCCCCGGGCATCCAGTTCTACTCTACAGCCCCGCGCTCGCCGCCCCGCTATACCCCGCACCACGATAATTGGTATCGCGGCATTAAATAATGATAATATTCAAAAGCTTCGACTCGTCCATCATGTTCCCCACGCAACATCCTTCGGACCTTCATTCGCATATACTTTGCATTCCCATCAATCATCGCAATTGCATTACACACATACATACATACATACGCATTATCTCATTTATTCTGTTGTATTTACATCCATTGTCGCTATAAGTACGTTTTCTTTACCCTGAAATTGTAGGATAGTTTGACAGCTCGGGGCTGGGTTTGCAATGTAACGAAATACCCTCCCGCACTCGGCTCCTAATGATATTGATTCAAGACAAGTTGCAGCGGGTCGTCCCGTGGTCTGTAAACCTTATCTATGACTCCTCTTCTACTCTGCAATTCTCGAAAGGGGATGTCGCACTTTAAAGAAAGGGCTATGTTACAGCTCCACTGCTGTAGAAAGCGTCCGATTATCACAAGGGATTGAATACGGATTCGGATTTGTCTGCATCTAGCCCCCCACCCTCCTTTCTATCGCAAGTGGAATTGTCTTACTTACCCGTTGTCCAGGGAAAATGGTATTTGCATGACACGGTGGCAGGAAGGAAGAGGGGGGGTGGGGCACGGCGTAATGTCGACTGACTTGACACCGCGCCGAAGAAGAAGAAAAAAGATCTCGCGAAGCCCTTAACGTATACGACACAATTGAGGTATGTAGTAGAGAAGAGGTTCTCGCATTATACAGGGTCCGCAGACATCACACCTTGGTTTCCACGACAAAATGGATTTCGAGGCACGGTTTCCACCGGCTCGTTACTCTTCGCCCTGCGATCGTTCCTTTTGGCGCTTCTCCCACTCTACTTGGAGCTGCTTAAGGGCTGTTTGGGTGAATGCCTGGCGCGTCATACGTTAGGCGCAGATGGCAGTTGCACGGGGAGGATGGCATACCTCTGTGAAGTAATACCCGGACAGGGCACCCGATACTAGCGAGGTGGTGAATATACATACGTGAGTGCGATACACGCGACGGGACTCACGGACGATGGCGACGACGGTTTTGTTCCGGTTGAGGCCCATGAACTTGGCACCAATGAGACCTAGACGGGCGTCAGCAGCCAGCCAGCAACGGGGGTGGTGAGTCGCTCTCGCCTGAGGCTAGCGCCGAAGTCAGACCCGCAAAAAGCCCTTCCTTGCGACCTTCCTAGAACAAAGCGACGTCGACATGTACACCCCAAGCACGGAAGAAGGGGGAGGGAGAGCAACCCACGGTCTTGGCCCGCTCGACAGCATCGGCAGGAGGGGGATCCATCCAAGTAGCAGAATGGAAGGCGACGGTGACGTGACACGACGTGACGAGGGCCCTTGATGTCGACGGCCAAGAAACGGTCTGCGCTCGGTGTGTTCCAGGCCATCCAGGGTGAGCCAGGCCGCCAGCGCTGTCCCGACGCAGCTGACTGACTGACGCGCCCGCCAGACGTGCTGACCGCCGCCAAGGCCCAGCTGGACGACCCGACTCCGGCGGTGCGCCTCTCGCTCGTGACGGACCTCCACCGCGTCGCCTCTCTCGCAGAGTCCCTCCGGCCGCGAGACTGCCCCGAGCTTGCTGACGGGCTCGATCAGGAAGGTGCGTTCGTTCCATTCTCTTACATAGTGGTAGCAATCTACAAATGCAGAGCAGGTGTCAATCTGTGGAACATATCAAGTCTAGTCGACGCCCGGGCTGTCGTCGCGGCACGTAAGCATATCTGTTTTTGATTATCGATTTTTCGCTTATTCGTTTCCGTGGCTGGTGCAGTCAGACTTGCCGCTTTCCGTCTCGTTGAAGCAGGGTTAGAACCGAACCCGGGGATAGAATGTGTGCTGTATCCAGCCCCGTTTCCCTGGGCTGCGTAGCTTATCCTTTATTAGCCCTTCTCCATGTTCTCCAGATGGCAAGCAAGACGGGCGCCACCCTCTCAGGTCCGTCTTTCTCTTGTATTATTCCATGGCTGAGTTTGAATCACTTGTCAGAACAAGGAAACATCGATATCGCTGGCAGTGTGCTCACTAGCGCCGCAAAGGTTAATGTTTACTGATCGTGCTCTTTTTTGTAATTGTTGCACATACTTGCGTTTTTTTAGTTTGAAGAGCTCTTGCGAAACGCGCCGGACCCGGATGGAACGCATCGTCAGGCTAGAGCCCGTGCTATAGTAGTCTACTTCTCTAGTCGAATGGAGGCTGTAGGCGTTCCTCCGACACTGCCCCCCCCTCCATCCGTAACTGATCATCCTGCCCTCTTCAGGCATGGAGGAAGGGAACCATACCGTGGCTGATTCATGTCCTCAAGATAACACGTCCGTTCCGGTCTACAAGGAATGCCGACATGGCTCTCACGTGTATCTATCTATCACAACAGACGATGACCAGCGTCTCGCTCTGCTACCCACCTCATGATGTAAGTCCGCTTTAGGAATAATGATTCGCTCCCCCTCCCCTCCGGTTGTTCACATCAACTATCAGCGTACGCTTCTGGCTACCAAGTTCCATAGCATTGGCAAGGCCATATTAAAAAGCCACGCCACCTCGGACAACAACGGAACGAAACCTGCAGATGCGGTGGTGTGGTTACAGAAGGCATTCACCATGGCGGACCAACTAAATGATTCGGCCCTATCCGGCGTGCCACAACTAAAGGTCGTGTACAGCCTTCCCCCCCCTCGCTATTCAGTTTACCGACTCTCACGCTGGGTTTATCAGATATCGATGCTGAGAACTCTAGGTCTGTGTCTTGTGCCTTGGATCCTACTCTGCTCAAGAAGCATATGCAGCAAGAGCGTATTTCCTTTCGGGGTCATACGACAGAGCAGAAGCAACACTTGACGAACTCGTCCCATCCATAGATTCCTCAGATGATCCCGTACGTTCACCCAGCGCTCTCGACTCTTCTTCTTCCTCCCTACCCTGAAATCTTAATAGGCAAGCTCCGAATATCAAGAACTTCGATGGCTGCGATTGGCTATTCTTAAACGACGGAAAGCTGGCGACCCAGCTCTGTTAGATGGTAAAAAAACGATCTAACTGATGCATATTTCGACTTTGCGCTTTGTGTTGTTATACACCGCTAACCTGATATCTTTTTTTCGTTTAGCATTCAAGTCTATAATTGATCACATGGAATTAACCGAGTCTCGAATAACTGAGTAAGCTCGGTGTTGTCGACGTACAGCCTAGATAGGCATGCTCACAGCATGTCAAAGCGTTCTACAGGACTTGCGAACAATCAGCCACCAACAGTTAGTTTTTTTCGCATGTGCCTCTCAGGTAAAAAAGCAAATGGCTAAACAGGTTCCGTGGGCTCCAGCGCCCTCGTTACTGCCGTCAATCAGCACTGTCTGAAACGGGCTCTAGCGTGTCCTGATAGGTCCTGTGACCGGCTGCTTCTCTCGCTGATCGTGCACTGCTCAAAGGACGAAGTCCACGCCAGAGCAATGGCGGCCATCGATGCTACGTTCACATGTCAGCGAACCTACATACGCATCCTCTCCCCTCCGACTGATCAACTCCGACTTTTTCTAGCCATTTGCGAAGCAGACTACCAAC